>JASDQU011403554.1:23703-56270 GCA_032191745.1 Picea mariana
TGAGTTAAAGCTAGGATCCAAGCCTGTCAGACATAGACCATATAGTCTTAACCCAAGAGTAAAAGAGAAATTTAAGAAGGAAATTGATAAGATGTTAGAAGCAGGTCTCATTTTTGTGATAGAAGAAGCAGAGTGGGTTAGCCTGATAGTCATTCAAAGAAAGAAATACACTAAGTATATTAGAGTTTGTGTGGACTATAGAACCCTCAAATCTGCCTGTGTGCACAACCCTTTCCCAACACCCTTTACCGATGAGGTGCTAGAACAGGTTGCGAGGAAGGAAGCATAATAATTCACAGATGGATTTTCAGGATACCATCAAGTCAGGATTGCTGAAGAAGACAAAAGAAACACCACCTTCATTACAGAATGGGGATCTTTTTCATACAATGTAATGCCATTTGGTTTAAAGAACGGCCCTGCTATTTTTTCCAGAATTGTGATAGAAGGCTTTAGAGAGTTCATTCACAAATTTATAGAAGTCTATATGAATGATTGGACAATATATATCCTACTTAAGGAACATGTAACACTGCTAAGGCTAATGTTTGACAGATGCAGAGAGTTGCAAATCTCACTAAATCTCAGAAAGAGTATCTTCTGTGTGCCACATGGAAATTTGTTGGGCCACATAGTTTGTCGAGAAGGAGTATTGGTAGAACCCTTGCAGTCATTGTGAATATGACACCACCTACGAGTGCTAAACAATTTCTATCCACACAAGGACACATAGGTTACTACAACAGGTTTATTCGAAGATATTCCAACATTACTGCACCTCTGGAAAACCTCCTGACAAAGGCTGAAATGTTCCAATGGACTACAAAATGCGATAAATAATTTGAGACACTTAAGGAGAAACTTATTACAACACCGATTCTGATATTCCCAAACTGGGAGAAGGAATTTCACATCCATGTAGATGCTTCAGGAATTTCCTTCGGAGCTATCTTAGCGCAACCTGGAGATGGAGCTATGGATCACCCAATCTATTTTGCAAGTTGAAAGCTGTCACAAGTAGAACACAACTACACAATGATGGAAAGGGAAGGTTTAGCAATGATTTATGCTTTACAAACATTTAGACATTACCTGTTAGGGTCTCACTTCAAATTCTTTAATGAATATTCCGCATTGAAATACCTAGTTAACAAACTTGTGTTGGAAGGGAGAATTTGTAGATGGCTACTGTTATTTTAGGAATTTTTCTTTGAAGTCATAATCAAGTCGGGATGATGCAACGTTGGACCCAACCATTTATCTAGGCTAGAGTCTAGAGAAAGTGGTGGAGCAGTGGATGACCATCTCCCAGATGCAGACTTGTTCAGGATTGAGGCCATATCAAAATATCTGGAGGATATAGAAATCTTTATTAGTACACAGGCTTGTCCTGAAACATATTCCGCAACCCAGAAATTCCATATGCTCGTTAGAGCAGCAGACTACCAGGTGATCTCCGGACAATTGTATAAACTAGGACTAGACAACATCCTCAGGTGATGCATCATAGATCATGAAAGAAAAGGCATACTCTGGATATGCCATAGCAGAATCGCAGGAGGCCATGAAGGAGGAAAGGCCACGACACAAAAATTTCTATAGGCAGGACTTTGGTGGGCTACACTATTCAAGGATGCAAAATCATACGCTAGATCTTGTGATGTTTTTCAACATGTGGGCAAGCTGTCACGCCAAGATGAAATGCCACTATAACTAGTTAGAGCTCTACAGGCATTTGAGAAATGGGTAGTTGACTTCATTGGACCAATCAACCCCACAGCCAAACATTCAAAGTCTAGGTACATCATTACCGTGATTGACTGCCTTACCCGTTGGGAATTAGTAGCGGTACAGGACAGTTCAACAGACACTGCTACTAGGTTCATTTTTGAGAATATCATCACCCGGTTCAGATGTCCTAGGAGCCTAACCAACGATCAGGGAGCTCATTTCATTAGCAACACTATAGCAACACTCACAATATAAATTTTGATCCAACATCACAAGAGTAGTCTATACAACCCACAGGCCAATGGAACATTCGAAGCCTTCAACAAGATTCTAGAAAATGGACTAACAAAGGTCTGTTGCGCAAACTAGGAGGATTGGGATGATAGAGTTCCAGTTGTACTATGGGCTTATAGGACAACCACAAAGAAACTCCATAGATACACACTGTTCCAATTAGTCTATGGGAGAGAGGTAGTGGTGCCTGCAGAGTTCATCAGTTGAAGTTTGTATATTGCACAAGTCACACGCATGATAGAAGAGGAATCAGTGGTGCAGAGACTTGCGGAGCTACAAGAACTCGAGGAAACCATATTTCTAGAAGACTTCCATTAGTCAATTGAAAAGGCAAGACAAAAATATTGGCATGATAGACACATTAAGACCAAGGTATTCACACAAGAGGACAAGGTGTTACTCTACAAAAACCGATACCAGAAGCATCCTGGCAAGTTGTGTATGCACTGGTTGGGACCATTCATAGTTGCGGAGATCCAACCCTCAGGAGAAGTTAGACTCGTGCAACTGGCTGGTGTGCTATGACCGAGATGGGTGAATGGTTATCGCTTGAAGCCCTACATGTCTCAAAAATGAGAGAGAAGGACAGTCGGTCCAATCCAAAGGAGCTTGTATAATAGTTAGATTTGTGTTTCGTTTTCTTTTTGAAATTTTGTAAATCTAGTTAATAAAGTTCATGTGCACAGTGTTACATCATAACACATAGTTAATTTTTTTTGTCTAAGTGTTGGTTGATACAGAACTAACAACTAAGTAGTATAGGACCTGAAGCATAAAGAGAGTCCATTAATGACAATCATTAAAATATGACAGGGGAAACCTATGTGGTCGGAGGGGCCATGAATCCAAATCCAATCTGAGTTATAGGCGATGCAAACCCAGTCTAGTCACCACATTTATTGTCATTCCCATACCCCATCTGACGCCCTTTAAGACATAACACCACATTAAGCCAAGATTGCATCGAAGTTCACGCTGAGACACCCACCCATCATACAGAAAGGTCTCAAATCGACCACGTCCCTATTCCACTCAAATAAGTAAATACCAAGATCAAAAATAGGATTTACCTTGATTAAACCATCTCATCAGACAAATCACACCCAGTTTCATCCATACGGTCATGATGAGTAGCATTTACTGCTAAAATCTTACCCGTTAAGACAAGTATAAGGCTCTCAGAACTCATATGAAAATGTATTGTTTCCAAAAAGAGTATATCCATTTCCAAAATCAGCAGTTCGAACCAGTTGGGACCATTGTAAAAGATGCAGACGTAACCCTAGTTCTTACCTGCCATAGAAATGTGAATGCTGAGAGGCACAGTGAGGCGAAGCACCATAACTAAAGAAGCATACTAGATGAGCCTTGTGACCCCCAGGTTGAGATCGTGGGAGATCTCAAAGGGAAGGTAGATCACGTTAAGATCCTCGACCTTGACCTCACAGATTCAAACTTGTTCCCACAGATGCACACAAACGTCTTTTGGGATATAGTTCTGTATGGAACCTAAGGAATGCAAGTAGTACTGAAAGAATACTTCATCAACTTATTTAACTCGACCATCATGAACATGAGATACTTACCATTCTTTGGTACCACAGGCGATATTGCGCGCTGCAAGAAATTTATGATAAGCAGGATGCATGACAGAAGTCTATGGTTGGATAAGTGATATCCAATCCATGTTGAAGACATACAACAACTTACTGGACTATCCTCCCAAGGAGAGGATGTGTCGAAGGGATTTCAGGGTCCCGGTAAGCACGGGAAAAAGAAAGGAAAAATTATCCTATACGAGAAATTTAACACAAAGTGAGGATCTAACACAACAGTAATTGAACCAATACTGCCTGAGACAGTCGAAAATGGCTACTGCATCATAGCCAGTAAGGTTATGAGGTATTAATATAAGGGATAATGCACTCTAGATGCATTATCAGTCGCCGATTTTTGTGAAAATGGAGTAGTGTTCAATTGATGTAGTTTCCTATTGGAGGAACTACTAGTAGCTTGTGAAGAAGCGTAGGAGAAGTGAGGAAACTTTACCTATGGATACCTACTTGTGGCATTTTCAATGCTCAAATGGAAGCCACCTGTGGGCAAACAACTGACAATACCAGATAAGGGGCGCATGACGAAGATGTTCGAGCCATGACAATCCAAACAAGACTCAGAGAATACAACACTCAACAATGCAACATTTTCCAAATGGTATAATGCTATGATAGACACAACATAGAGGCTGCGCATCCCGCAGGAGCTCCTCAACTGTAACATGAGGAATATCGCTTGCAGCATGAACCGACACAACACATTCTTTTGGCCGAGACATGTCAGCAGGGAACATTTCCACACAAGGATTCTACCGTTCTATTTGGATGAGGAAGCCTTCGATAAGGAATTCATGTCATGGACAACAGTCAAATGCGGCCTGCGTAAATCAGGAATGCACTACATTTTACCTGCGGAGCTGCTGAAGAAAAAA
Source organism: Picea mariana (assembly GCA_032191745.1). Taxonomy (NCBI): domain Eukaryota; kingdom Viridiplantae; phylum Streptophyta; class Pinopsida; order Pinales; family Pinaceae; genus Picea; species Picea mariana. The sequence continues at coordinate 28,217 of JASDQU011403554.1, forward strand.
GACAATGAACCAAGAGAAGGACAGAGCTTCAGCCCCGATCAGAAGAAGCCTGACGCTCCAGTACAAACATACTCCAAGGGTGAAGAAGAGATACAATAGTTAGAGCGGAGAAAAAGATCATCCCGTCGACAACTACCAGATGATGCCATCCTGTTAGGTGCACAGGTTAACCAGATCTTGGGCATTGTGCTCGGTACCAAACCATTGGTGAAGAGTCCCAGAAATGGGGTCTCACCGAACAAACCCCTAAACCCAAAACCCCTTGCATCTGCCTCTCCCCGCACCCATGCCATGAATAAAGCCACCACTATCATTGATATTCAGGATAACCTGAAGCCAGAAACACTTCCATCCACATTCATCATTGAACACCCTCCACCACCACTCCAATTACCAAACCTCATCACTTCCAGTCCACATCAGACAATAACCTCAGAGCTGATGCAGCTCAATCACCCAGAGATAGTGGAATGATGACCCCCACAAATAACCAGAGAATTACCCAAACCAAGATCAGAAGTTTCTGGTCCCAAAACCAAATCCTTCGATCTAAGCACGACGATGAATGTTATGAATCGAGACACCTAGGCACAACAGCCTAAGTATTTAGTGCAAGAAGAATATTCCCGAACTAGAGAGGAGATGAAACCCAACAACAACCAACAAATCACCTCACTAGCCAAGGGTGATAGTGCCCAAGAAATCATGACACGTCAAGGAGAACCACCGAAATAACCACAGATACTAGATGCGCACAGCGCACCAGAAGCAACAACTGAGTAGGAAATGACATCCATGAGAGCACAAATGGAGTAGGTTCTTCAAAACCCTAAGTAATGTGCAGAATTGATGCAAGTCTACATAGCTAGAATAGAGGTTCTGACTCTTTTTCTAGTAGAGCTAAGGTTGAGAATCGCACCAGTGCCACCGATGGAGGAAGAGGTAGAAACTCGCTCAGACTATTCAATGGGCAGTGGAATATCACTACATATGCGAGTACCCACCAATGAAACTCCTTCATCCTCTGACCTAGTACAGTGGCCAAAGCTACACTTATTTGGCCTAATCAAGGCATCTGTAGACTAGTTGGAGCAAAGGATCCAGGAGGCCGAGAGATCCATCGAGATTGAAAGGAAGGAACAATTCGTTGTGCACACATATAGAGAATTGGAAGGACAAAGTTGGAAGCTTTCAAGGAGTAAAGCATAGAGAATTAGAGTTGGTGCCATAATTGGGCCCTTCGTTTGAGGAGGTAAAGGAAGAAAAATCACAAAAAGAAGAGCCCAAAGAAAAAGAAAAGATGGACAATGGAAAACAACAGATGCTCCTGGAGGATGTGAAAGAACTAAGAGCTTGACTTGAGGATGATTCAAGGATTATGGTCAGAACTTGTTGGGCCCTTCATTTTTGAGAAAGAAGTGTTCAAAGTTTTGAACAAGCAAGAGTTGTGCAAACTCCATCAGAGGCCAGGAGAAAGAGCAACATAAATTAGTTGCAGAAGTCAGCGCAACGCCAACAAAGAAACAAATGGTTGCAATAGAACAAGAAAGCATGCAAACTGAGAGGGAAAACAAAACCCATCATTATATAGGACCGAACACAATTGTAAAATGTTTCATTCACCTGTTCATTGGCTTGTTCATCTATTGGTTGGTTAGGTTGAGTCGAGTCAGGTTGGTCAGAGTCGCCCAGGTTTTGGGATTAGTTGTTGATAATTGTTGTAAAGTCGAGAAGAGACAAGTCTGAGTTTGTAATGAATTGGAACTACTAATTAGAGAATTATATCTCTGTGACATGAGTCCATAGGTAGGATTCTGTACTGATCCCTACTATGTAATGTTGAGTTTGTAATCATAGAAATATCCTAGAGATAATATGAAGCAAGACCAAATTTCAAAATATGTTGTGTCTTTGTATGTTTACTTATGCATTACATAGTTTCTTTATGGCTTATGAGTTATGTTTGATGGTTCAATGGTTAAAGTGCTTGCCTACAATGTAAATAGGTTGGATTCTTTCTTTTATATGTTCCACATCTGTTAATGTCTCTCGCGAAAGAACATGGATGAGTTCTAACTACTCTATCAATCCTCTCTAGTCTTCTCCCTACCCTTCCCTATCTATCTATCTCAGCAGCGCTTTGGGTGATACTTCTTCTCTTTGGAGGAGATGAAAATGTCAGCACTCTAGACTACATGGTACCTTTTGTTGGTAACCTAAGAAGGACCCTGGTCTGATCAAATTCACACGAGCACACTTATTATGCCTTAATTTAAAAAGTCTTGAACTTAAACAACTAAATCTCATACTAATGATAAAACTAAACTGATGCATGTGATGAAGTGAATTGAGCTTTGACAAAAACTGACTAGGACTAATAGAACTAAGTTCTGTATCGATAACTTGTATCCATGCGATCTTTTGGAGGCCAACTGGGAGATAAATGGATAGACCACATCTTCTTTAGATACCCCTCAATAACAATGTTCTTCTTTAAATTATCTCCTTCAGAAAGAAAAAAGTATTTTGGTGTTTCTTTTGGAGTCTTTGATACTTCTTCTACAGTTTGGAGTACCATTTTTCCAACTCTTGGTTTTGGTGTTTCAAGGTATATAATTGAAGCTTCAGTTCTTGCACTTGTTGGCTATCATCAACCTTCTCTGTTTTGACCTCAACCTGCATCTTCTTCTCGTCTTGCTTTGTGATAAAATTGTTGTGGTCAACCAGTGTTCTGCTCCTTGTTGTCATATTATATCTTTGTGTTACCTTGGGTTCCTTTCCTTGTGTTTCTTTAATGGATCCATGTATTCCTAAAGTTTCATTTTTAATCTCTGGTTTAATGTTCGGTGGAATTTGGTAAGGATCCCCTGCATGTGGTGAGGTGTCAATAGAATATTTCTCATGATCAAGTCCATAATCCTGTATTCCCTATTGACTGGAGTCTCTAAGATACTCCTTTTTCACAGTTACAATGGCCTTTATGTTGTCTCACCCTCATTAGACTTCCATTTCTTGCTTTTCATTGTCATTCCCTTCAAATCATTGACTTCCATTTCTTCTATGCTCGTAAATTCAAGGCTATGGGTTTTTTTTAATGATGGCTTAAAAAGAGCCTTGGATTTCAACCTCAATTGATTTGTAATTCTAGTTTTTATATTTGTCTTGCTTGGTTCTTCAATGTTTTGCTCGCCCTTCCTCTTCCTCTCTTGTCTAGTTTTAGGGGATTCTTTAAGAAAGGCTTCTGTAGGAACAACCTTTCCCTTTACCACTTCATTGTTGCGCGAACCACATCCAAGTTGCCCTCTCATTCTATTCACTAGTTTATTAATTTGTTGCTCGATGGGGGATCTATCCTCCTCCTTTGAATGTTTCAATGACAAAGACATCTTTAGTGTTTCCAGTGCAGGTGGGTGCATGCAGGAATCTTTTCCATTTTTTGTTTCCTTCCTCTTTTTCATAGAATACATTAGTTGCATGCGAGGGGACTCCTCCATGGGGGTTTCTGGCTTGTTTTCTTTCGAGGGTTTGTTCCTTGTCTTGGGGACCTTCCCCTTACTTGCTGCAGGTTGGACAGGATTCATAAAGCTCCCAAGTTATGGAGAAAAACTGACCTCTGTCTTATCTTTACTTGCATCACCCTCATTCTATGAATCGGGCATCTATTCCTGTTGTTTCAATCCCATAGATTTCAAGAAATAACCCCAAGGAATTTCAAGTTCCTTTAGAGAGAAATTCACCAACAATTTAATCAAGCCTTGAGGGTATAGACTCCTATGAGCAGATTCAAGGTGACCTTGAACCCTCCTGGCCATTTTGGTTAGGATTTTAAGCAGGTAATAGGGTAAATTAATTTCTTTATCTCCACTTAAATGCATAAGGAGACGAAGGTGATAACAATGTATAATGTTGAATCGACCCTCACTTGTTATATATCTCTACATTGCTTCTAAAGCTCCTTTCCAGTCTTCATTTATCCATGACATAGGGATTCCTTGGCTCCAGTCAGGGTCTTGGTGTTCAGGAACCATGAATTTATTGCATAGGTCGGGAGGTAGATTTCCTTTCTTAAGCCACCATTCCCCATAGATAGAGAAAACACAAGTTGTTCCTATGAAGTGTTCTATAATATGAATCCAGGTATGACCAAGCTGGGTCTAGAAGCCATCAAACATATGTGTGAAAAACATATCTAGGTCTGTGTGGTGTCCTTCAAATGTGCACGGGAAGTCATACCATTCTGCCTTCATGAAAATATCTTTTATTTCGAGTATGGATTCAAAAATCTCAAGACCCTATGTCTCGATCCCATGCAACTGTCATTGCTCTCAGGGAGGAACCATGGTGTACATGGTAGTCATGTTGTCGATGATGAAGTGAATGTGAATCTCCTCATATTGAAACTGATACTTTTGTGTTTCGAGCTGTAGTAGCCATGATGAACCAGTACAATTCTCACGACCATGACTAATGTTGTATAATTATGAAACTGCATGAAAAATGGTGTGGAGTTGCTCATTTATGATCATGCACATATGAAGGTGACATTCAAATGGTTAAAAATTTAAAATGACACATTAAATTATTGAATATTTTAAAAATTAATGTGCCAACCACATTTGCAAGAATAGCTTGGTTCTTGCAATCAACCTTGTTTTGTATATAAAACACTATAACACTTTCTATGAGCTCAAACAATGGAAATTTTTATGACAAGTGCTTCAAACTCAAACAATAACATGTATGTACCTTTCAAGAAAACAAAAAAATGGTGCAAAAAATCAGTCAAGAGAGGTTATGATAAAAACTGAGTCATTTAGTAATGGGGAACCAACTTAACCAATCAGAAAAGGAATGATTTTTGATGGAGGTATAGGGTAATGAGAGAAGAGGGGTAGTGGTGCAAACTTAGGTCTCAACATCTAACATCTCCAGTAAGTGAGGCAAGGAAACTTTTTATGAATATGTCAATATGTTCTTTCCCAAACAGATGGAAGTCATAACTTTCACAAAATTTGGTCCAATGTGTGTTTACAGAAGCCCCAAACTCTCCAGAAAACTTGGGTATCCATTAATCGACATCCTTAGGTAGATCATGTAAACCCACTTTGATATTATCCAAGTCCAGAGGTTCAAAGAGTTCTTTGGGGGCCCATTTAGGAATGTCCATGGGAATAATAAGAACTACATGATAATAAGGTGTATACTGACGTACTCTATGGGTCATCATAAATGGATTTTCCAGACAATATCCTTGATATTATCAAATGGATGAGGGTGATATGAGGGGATCACCCTTAATGGACTCTGTAGGTATGATTTTTGAAATGAGGACATTGGATAAATTCTTACTGAAAAAGTGTCATTTGAGGAAAATTGACTCGATGTTCCCCGACAACGACGCTAATTTTTTTTATCGCACAATCTATACTTGCCCGAAGCCCAAGGAAAGTAAGGGATATTGGAACAAAAAAATGATATCCTATAACTGTCACCTTAATAGTAAATCCCCGCTTTCTAGGGATAAGCAAGGTCTACCCCAGGAGAGGCGTCCCCGGTAACCTAAAGGGATGGAAAATTAGGGTTGTGTTCAAGATATATTTCCCCCTCTCACTGGTTACCAAAGTCACTAAATATGTGTCTAAAAAATGAGGTTAATGAAGTTCTTGATGTAGTTTCCCAGAACAAGACAATGGATAGTCACAATAAGTACTAGTTGATATAAAATTGCAGTAGTTAATACGTTTACAACAAAAATTGATAAAATGTAACAACTGCAACAAATACTCCTCAAAAAATCTTGAAAAGACAATGAAAATATATCATTTACTAAGTATAATGATAATAACTTGTCATAATAAATTTCTGAAATGATTAGCTAGCAATTAATGTTGAGCATGCAACAAATTTGCTTCAATTATATGGCTATAGAATTTTTTTATAACAACAACAAATAAGTTAGTGATCTAGGCTAAACTAGGGTTAGAGATAGTTAGTAAAATATTAGGAGAAGAGTGTTTGATTGTTTTATCACTCCTTCAACAAGAGAGAGGCAAGAACTAGTGCCTTCTAGGGCTTATGGAGTCAAAGTGGACAGATTCTTGTAAGGTTGCAAATCAATTTAATAATGCACAAAATTATAAGAGGGAAAATGCATAAGAGAAGTAGTAAATTAAGTCTTCCTATGCATTGAAATCAAAAGAAAATATGCTAGGGTGTAGGAAATTCTAGGCCCTAACACATTGATCTCCTTAGGCTTCTTATGCAGTAAAACATATGCAAAGATAACTAATTCAAAATCCTTAGAGTGATAGAAATTTAGGGCTCTAGTGTTTTTGGAATTAATTGCTAAATCTGGACATAAATAGATCTCCCTAGATCCACCTGCATCTAGAACAAAACAGAACATAATATGACGCTTTCTCTAAGCTCTGACTATTGATTTTACTAGTTAACAAGAGATAGACAACATACCATTTAAATGTCGCTTCCTCTTGCCATTGTCATCCTAGCTCCACTTTGGTTCTCCTGTGATATTGAATCTGCAAGGTAACACAAGCCAACCAAAGTGAAAGCAATCCAATATACTCAACAAGAAATTATGCATGTGATCAAGGAATCATACAATAAAACAAGACAAGTTTTATGGGAAAGAAACATATCACTATATTGTATTTAATGTTAAAGTGGAGATTACAACCAAGGCCTTGATGTTGAAAGGTCCCCTCTCGATGATCCTTTTCTCCAACACACACACTTGCTCCAACCTTGAATGAAGAAGATTCACAATGACTTGATGAACTGAAATGAAGCCCTCAAGTATGAATTGAAGTAGAATTCCTCATCGAATTCTTAGCCTATTCAATATTAATCTTCCTTGAATCAACCTTAGACTTTTCCATGAGAAATCCCTCTTTATATAAGGGAGAGAGAGAGATGGTTGAAGAGATTAGGATAATCCCACCAAATCATATAAGTGAATAAGATCCCAACCATATAGATGCCACCTCACCTTATAGAATATCCCCTTCTATAACTTTCGTGAAAATCGACCTTTTCTTAGTCTTTTGACATCGTTGCACCCTAGCTATAGAGAAGCCTGCAGAGACGTCGCATCCCAGCTTTAGAGCAGGTGGTGACGATCAGGAATCATCGCATCCTATGTATGGTGCAGCCTACGACGACCTTCCTTAAGAAGGTTTTTGAGAAGAGAAAGTCAGTCACTTTCCTCATGAAGAAAGGCTCTTTTTGGGAACATGAACACATGTTGTCAATGGATCACTGGGGTGACCAAAATAATGTGTAAAAGAATTCCCCCCAAAGTATGAGGTTGGAACTCATGAAAACAAAAATACTTTGTAGAATGTGTGTGTGGGAAACAAGGAGCACACTGATTGGGAACCTACAAATAGTCAAGCATCAACATAATAATATACCTTTGTCTGAGGTAGGCATTCCCATACTCAAATTATAAAATGTCAAATGAATCATGGCCACTAAATATACAATGTGGATCCATGTCACCGTGAATCGGCATAGCCACTGAGAATATAGTGTGGATCTATGCTCTAAAGTATTCAAATCCAAACATAGCCATGAGACATACAAAGTGGATTTATGTGTCAATACAAATCATCAATACTAGATCGCAACCTAGACTAGAATCGGATGATCAAGGGTCTTCATTTCCATCGTCCCTAAGTATGAATCTAACCATGCGATTATAGGTGTTGAACTTGAACATGGTAGAAACCACTTGATTACTGGTCAATGATGAGAACCATTAACAAGTGCGAGGGAAATCACCATTGATGTCAATGAATCCCAAGGTACCCCAGTACAATCCAACGAATGTGAATAAATGAGTTGAAGTTGAACATTCGATGGAAACTTCCAATTAGGGGTCAATGATGTGAACCCATTATCAAAAGAGAAGAGACCTGCCATTGAGGCATGCAGGCTCCAAGGTATTGAATGATTTTTTAATATGCTAGATATAAAAAGTATGCAGAATAGAATTAAGATGCTNAGAAATGGAAGATAAACAACAATATAACCAGAACAATCACCACATTAACACTGAAATGATGTCAAAATAACACCAGAAAGAGCACTTTGATTTTGAGATCAATGTTCACTAGCCTCTTCCAGGGGGAAACCTCCAGTCGAGTAGAGCTCTATTACAATAATATCCAAGATAGGGTTCTCATACCCTTAACTCCTATTTATACTAAATATGTATATCAATAGAACCATCTAGAGGAAGATCCTTCTAGAAGCAAAATCTTCTATTAGGTCTTCTTACATTCGACTTATTATACTTTATTGCAAGGCCTTATTAATTTTGACCTTTATTACATCAGAATACATTGTTCTACCTATGTGAGGGGTTAGGTACCTAACATGTCCTCCCCCTTAAAAACAACCTTGTCCTCAAGGCTTGAGATGTGGGAATTGACGCAGAATGGTAGTTGGTTCCCAAGTGGCATCTGTTGGAGTTGTATCTTTCCACTAGACTAACACTTCCTTGATAGTTCACTGATGCAGGCGATGCTCACGTTGGTCCAAAAATGCTTGTGGCTATAGCCAAATGGAGCCTTCTTCATCCAACTCAGGAAGGTTTGTTTGATTTTGGCACTTAGTTCCAATCACCTTCTTTAAGCATGAAACATGAAAAATAAGATGTAGCTTAGAATTACTGGGAAAAGATAACTGATAGGACACCTATCCCACATACTTGAGAACTGTATAAGGACCATAAAATTTGGGCGCCAACTTCTGACAATTCTCGACCTTGAGTGAATCTTTCTTGTAAGGTTGTAGTCGAAGAAACACTTGATACCCTTCTGCAAAATGACGTTCAGAGCGACCTTGATTTGCTTATTTCTTTATGTGATTTTGGGCCATGACTAGATTCTCTTTGAGGATACAGAGAATAGCCTCTCAAACTGTAAGCTTTTGGTGAACCGCCAGGACCTTCGAGACACCTGGTAAATATGAGAGAACTGATGGTGGATTTTGTCCATATACCGCTTCAAAATGAGTCATGCAGGTAGCTATATGGTATGAAGTGTTTTACCACCATTCAGCTAGGGGTAATCATTGAGCCCACTGATTTTTATTTTCTGATGCAAAACACCTCAAATATGTTTCCAAACACTTGTTGACAACTTCAGTTTGACCATTCGTATGGGGATGATAAGTTGTGCGGAGATGCAATTGGTTGCCTTGTATCTTGAATAGTTCTTGCCAAAAATTGCTGTTGAAAGTTGTGTCGCGATCAGAAACAATAGAATGTGTCATGCCATGAAGCTTGAAGACCTGATCCATGAAAAGTTGAGCCACTGTGGATGTTGTAAATGGGTGTTGAAGAGCATAGAAACGAGCATACCTAGAAAGGCAATCAACTACCACCATGATGAATGATTTATTGATCAATTTAGGTAAGTTTGTAATAAAATCCATAGAGATATCCCTCCAAATAGAAGGTGGAATCGGAAGCAGTTGTAGTGTGCCAAGAGATTTGACTTTTTATCCCTTGTTGTGTTGACACACTTCACATTTGGCCACAAAATTATGAATGTCTTGTTTCATACCATCCCAGAAAAAATAATGTTTGACCCTGTCATAGGTTTTGGTAAACCCGAAGTGCCCAACTGTGGGTGTAGCATGAAGCTCAAAAAGCATTGTGGATTTAAGTTTTGATTGATTACTTAAATACATACGACCTTTGTATTGAAGCTCATCATGGAGCCAAGAGTACCCTGGGGGAACTGGAGAATTGGAATGCAATTATTGTATCAGATGTGAACTTTTGGGATCATGTAGCCATTCCTGGTGAACGGCGTGGAGCCAATCTGGTACAATGAAGGAGATAGAAAAAAGGGAGCCTTCATCTTCATATTTTTGGGAAAGTGCATCCACAACCACATTGTCTTTTCCTTTCTTGTAAATGATCTAATAATCATATCCAAAGAGCTTAGTCACCCATTTTTGTTACTCTAGGAAGGAAATGTGTTGTTTCAGAAAATTCTTGAGGCTTTGATGATATGTCTTAATTTGGAAGCTTTTCCCCAATAGATAAGGGTGCCACAAATCAACGACATGCAAAATAGCCAACATTTCCTTTTCATAGATTGATTTTCCAAAATTTTGTTCAGACAGTTGTTTGTTGGTAAATGCCAAAGGTCATCCCTCTTGCATAAGGACAACACCAATACCTTTCCCTGAAGAATCACATTCCAGGAAAAAGGTCTTTGTGAAATCAGGAAGGGTCGGGACTAGAGTGGTGCACATTGCCATCTTCAAGGTTTGAAAATCCTGAGTAGCTTTTGGAGTCCAAATGAAAGAATTATTTTTAAGGAGTGCAGTGAGAGGTGCCACAATCTTTCCATAATTCTTAACAAAATTGAGATAATAACCCGTTAAGCCCATAAATCCTCGCAAGATTTTGAGAGTCTTTGGGTGAGGCCAGTCTTGCATAGCTTCAATATTTTTAGGATCCATCCTGACGCCGTTCTTGCCAATAAGATGACCCAAGTACTCGACTTATGAGGTGCCAAAATCACATTTAGATTGTTTCAGGAAACGTTGGTCCTGAGAGAGTAGATGGAGAATGCATTCCACATGAGCAAGATGGTTTGTCCAAGTTTTTCTATAGATGAGGATATCATCAAAGAAAACCAAGACAAAATGATGGAGAAAAGGGAGAAAGACATGATTCATGAGGCTTTGGAAGGTGGAGGGGGCATTACACAAGCCAAAGGGCATGACCAAAAACTCATAGTGGCCCTCATGAGTTCTAAAGGTAGTCTTAGAAATGTCTGCCTCTTTCATACGAATCTGGTGGTAGCCAGAACGAAGATCAAGTTTAGTAAAGAACTAGGCGCCACTCAATTCATCAAGGAGGTCATCAATGACAGGAATGGGAAATTAGTCCTTAGAAGTGAGTTTGTTGAGGGCTTGGAAGTCAGGACACATGTGCCAAGAACCTTATTTCTTCAGTACCATGACCACAAGAGAAGAGTAGGGGCTCTTACTAGGGGGAATAACGCCTGCGTTAAGTAGTTCTTGAACCATTTTATCAATTTCATATTTTTGGGAAAAGGGGTGATGATAGGGACATATATTGGGAGTAAGGCTTCCTGGTATAAGGGGAATGGAAGAATCATGAACACCATAGGAAGGTAGGAGTCCCTGGGGAGTGGAAAAGACCAACTAATGTGTAGAGAGGATGGATTCGAGGTCTTGCAGCACAAAGGGTGTCTCATTTGCCTATATGGCATGGAGTTGGGAAATAATGCTAGAATGACCTTTTTAGAGCATCTTTTCCATGCAATGGGAACTAATGATCTCAGGTGAACCGACAATGATGCCTTGGAACTTATATTTTTGGCCCTCTTGGTTGAATTGCATGGTTAATTCCTTGAAATCCATGAGAATGGGACCCAAATTCCTTAGCCAATCTACACCTAACACAATGTCACAACCGCCCATGTCGATAAAAAACATATGATATTTCAGGTGGTATTCACCAATTTGGAGACGCACATTTTCACAACACCCTCCACATTTCATGGAGCCACCATTGGAAATCACGATTTGGAAATTATTGACTGCATGGGTATAGCAATGAGTTTCGTGGGCAATGCGACGATGAATAAAATTATGAGTTCTTCCACTATCAACAAGAATGATGACCTTCCTATGCTTGATGTAACCGAATAGCTTGAGGGTTTGGGGAGAAAAGAAGCTAGTGAGAGCATTTAGGGAAATGACCGGTTCAACTTCAGGAAGGTCTGAGGGGGCGGTTATGTCAGTGGTTTTAGGTGACTCAAACACAAGTGGAGTTTCAACATCCTCTTCTGAAATATCCTCTGATATGGCCATAAAAATATTTTGTTCCTTACACTTGTGGCCTGGAAAATATTTGTCATCATAATTATAACAAAGGCCTTCGAGTTGGTGTTCAACCATTTCAGCCCTAGTCAATTTTTGGATCTTTACTGGAGCAGAGGGAGTAGTGGGATTTACTGGTTTGGAGTGAGGAATAAAGGAGGGTTTACGGTTTTGAGAAGATACAACCTGTTGTGCTTATTTAGCTATTTTAGTAGCCTCCACCCAACTCTGAGGCCGATCCATGAGGACATGGGCATGAATATCATCCTTGAGGCCACTGATAAAACATTCTAGGAAAAAGGCATCATACATGCCCTCTGTCCAAAAATCCAAGCACTCAAAAGCAACTATAAAGTCTTCCACTATTACTGATTGTTTCATCTTTGTCAAATATCCTAAGTGGTTGGTGTCAATGTCAAAGCGTTCATAAATCTTTGCCACAAAGTGTGTCCAAGAAATATACCCTTGACGAAAAGTTTTTCTCCATTGCGACCATTGTCAACGTTCTTGACCTAGATGGAGAACACCATAATGGAGTTTGATCAATTCATCTATAATGCCATATAAAGAGAAATAATGTTCCATTTGGGTTACCCAACCAGTGGGATCTGAGCCATCAAATTTGGTCACATCCACCTGCAGAAGGTGTAGGTCACACTGAAAGTGATGGGGCTGAAAATTATGGGAATGAGAGGAAGTTTCATCTTCGGTATGTGGAGGTGGGTCAGATAAAGGGTTATCTATAGGGATATGCATCTTGGNATGGGTAGTCATGTCTTGTTTGCATTCCTCGATTGAGGTGGCGATGGAGGACTGCATGGTGGCATTGGTGGCGGAAACATTGGCACTGAGTTTTTTCACTTCTTGTTGGGTCTCTAAGAAATTAGATTGCAAGGTATTGAATCGAGCTTCCAAGTATTGGCTACGAGTATGGGCCATGATGATGAGGGAACTGAAACGGGGTGGGTGGGGTCAAAACATTTGCTAAAAAATGATATGTATGAATGTGATAAGGGAGAAGAGATAAATCCAATGGATTTTTTTTTTTTTTACACCTGTGGAGTTATACTCCGGTCTGAAGAATACTGCAGTGATGAAATGCCCAAATGCTTAACCAAGAAGAAATGTGTAGTGATTTGGCAACCTGAACAGAGTTGTGCGACAATAGATCTTGTATGTTTAATGTTTTTATTTCCATCCCCAAGGGTTAGGTATTCAAGGGTTATACAGAAAAGGGTTTTCACTGCGCTATAGCTCTCTGATATACGTGCGGGGTCCAATAGTAGTACTCAACCCAATATCTCAGGGCACTAACTAAGGAGGCTAGACCATGCGCTCGTGCGGGGTCCAATAGTAGTACTCAGCCCAATATCTCAGGGCACTAACTAAGGAGGCTAGACCATGCGCTTAGCAGTACTACCCAACTACCCAGGTACTAGAGAGTATCTTCCTGAGTTTTGTTCTCGATGGAACTATAACAGTCAGGAAACCGATCAGTTTATCTAAATAGGGCTTCAGGAAATCTAGGTCGATCCATACAAAGGTTTTGTCTGATGTGCTACCACTCGAAGGGGCACCAACAGGGGTTACAAGGGTGGCCAACAGATGTGCGCTTAAGTACCACTTGTATTTTCTGTTTGTATTAATCCATCAGCCGCAGGTTTATGCGCATAACGACAAATCTCTATGGATTAAAGACGTTGGAATACATCTCTACCCTGAAAAAAAATTAACACACAATTTTTGCCAAGGAAAGTGCTCTGATACCACTTGTAATATGCCAGATATAAAAAGTATCTAGAACATAAATAAGATGCTAGAAATGGAAGCGAAACAACAATATAGCCATAACAATCACCACATTAACACTGAAATGATATCAAAATAACTCCAGAAAGAACACTTTGATTATGAGAGAAATGTTCATGGGCCTCTTCGAGGGGGCAACCTCTAGTTGAGAAGAGCTCTATTACAATAATATCCAAGCTAGGGTTCTCATACCCTCAGAACCATCTAGAGGAAGATCCTTCTAGAAGCAGAAGCTTCTATTAGGTCTTATTACATTTGACTTATTCTACTTTATTGCATGGCCTTATTAATATTGACCTTTATTACATCGGAATACAGTGTTCTACCTATGTGAGGAGTTAGGTCCCTAACAGGTTTCTAATTATTGTTCCTAGATAATGAGTTGAAGTCGATAGGAAAAGACTCGTCACATGAGGGCCTTGATGTATCCCCCATCCATGACATGAAATATGTAACATATTTGAGGTATATCAGAGCATGAAGTGATTTGAAATTGGCACAGGAAAGGCCGACATGGTAGAATATTTATAACTTCATATGATCGACTTGATAGGAGGATTATTGAGTTTGGATTTCTCTTGAACATATGAAAGACATGACAATAGTATTGGAGGCATTGACTCAAGGAGGACTCGACATATGGACATGCGGATGGTCAAACAAGAGACAAATGGATTTCCCAACCTAGATACAATGATGAAGGGGGGTGTCATGTTCAAGAGAGACTATTACTACCACTAACATGGATATAGAGACACATTTCTTTCCCAAATTTTCCCCCACCATTTCTGGTGAGTACCTTTTATTTTTACGCAAGCTTGAGGAGGATAACATATTCTTATTGATGTAATCTCATCCTTCGGATGAGTCCCTCAGAGTATGTTTAACGAACCCTAAGAAGGAGTGGTTCAGTCCCATATGGGTCTTTCGATGTTTGTTTAAAGAGTCCAAAGAGAGAAAAGTCAGGGGTTTTTCAATTTTAGAGAGTCTGAAAAACACTTAAAGAGGACTGGATCGGTTCCTTTTTCGTAAAGTATTCTGATGAGACCGAAAAAGAGATAAACTATTGCTCAACAAACGTTTTCTTCAAACACTTTTACGAGCATGAAAATAAAAAAGTCGCTCGACAATATTTTCATTTTTATGGAGTGTGAAAAGAGATTAAAGGATAATCCATAGGTTTCTTTTTTCGTGTTACCATTACTAGTCTGAAAAATGATAAAAATGTACTCGGTTACATTCTCATTGATTTACGAGCAAGAGAAAGAACAAAAACTAAGCTCAAAGTTTTTCCTAAAAAACTTCAAAAGGATTTATACATGTGACAAATGTATAAAAACAAACCAAAAAGCATATCCTTGTTCAATGTTTTACTCCTAGACGTTTTATCTGCAAAAATCAACACTTGTAAAGTCGTTAGGATTTTAGGGTTTAGGTAAAATATATAAAATAATATAAAATATAAATGAAAAAGTGAATAAATCAATAAAAATGGGCAAAACCCCCATTTCATTATTCCATTTTTTATTTCACCCAAACTTTTCTCTAAAAACCCCTATTTACCTCAATTTTCCACTACGTATTGTAGAGGGTACAGTTGATCATTCGATGAACAGTCTCCGTGGAACAGGTAATTTTCATCTCTTTCAACTTTTCATGGATCAAAATTTGTCTTTCATTGGTTAAAAATAAACTTTTGAGTTAAGTTTTTGAGGGTACATATGCACAGAGGTCATCACAGGCACCCTATATCGGGCCCTGCGACGATCCAGGTTCATCACAGGCGGCCCCATGGCTGGCCTGTGATGAATCCACACTATGTTGATGCCCTGGCCTGCGACATGTGTAGTTCAATTTTTTTTTTAAGATGTATTTCCAATACAAAATCTCCAGGGAAGAAGATGATGATGTTAATCTCTCTTTAATGTCCCATTGCAAGTTTTCCATGGTAAATAATGTTGTAATGGAGAGAGAGAGAGCACGAGGAGGAAGACTACTTTGACAGGAATGACCTGGGAATAGTAATGGCTCTCTAGTAGTGTGGATTGTTAAAGTTCTTTAAAATCCATGGTATGAGGGCCCAACCGAGATTACTCGAGTACCTAGTTCACATGTGGGATGTGAACGAGCATGCCTTTCATGTGGGTGCTCACATTCTTACGATAGTTATCGAGGATATATACTTGTTGACCAGGATATCTCGTCATGGGTCCAGAGTCACACTGACAAAAAATAGAGGTGGTGGTGCACCTATGAACCACTATATCAGTGAGCATTTTGTGCCAGGTACTCAAAAGCATAATGGTAAAGTTTCTATAAGAGATATCCAAGACTTTCCCATATAGAACATCCTCCATATCATCACACGCATGGTAGGGAGTGCAACTCCCTATATGGATATTCAGAGCTATTTTCAGTATGTGTTGGAATGTATGGAGCCTCGAGTTTTCAACTAGTGTGAAGGGGTTCTTAAGAGTATGAAAATACAATTGACCAAGTGCAGGAGTGGTGATCTGAAACAGTTTGGATATGGTTCTATTTTTGTGTCCTTCTTCCTAGAGAGGGTCCCAGTTTTGCACTTACAGGTAGAGTGGGGTATACCTGCCCAACTAGATCTGAGAATGTATAGGTGGGTCAACCTCATGACATGTCATGTAGCTGGTCCTATCATTAAATATAACGATTTCTTCTTTGACTGGTTGAGGAATTAGATGCTCATGGTCGATGACTATACATATGCTGGGCTAGATTTTTGAGGAGATCCAGATTTCTCTCTTCTTGAGGGTTCCCAATGGGGGGACATAGGTAAGAAGGATATTTTGTTTATGTGATGTTTTTGTGATTTTTAATTATATATATATATATATATATATATATATATATATATATATTTTATGTTGTTTATCCGATGACTAATCAAATTCTCTTCGATGATGCAGATGTGGTACCTTACTGTCCTCTGGGTTCATCCCCTATATAGAGGCGAGGGGAGAGAGATGTCGTATAGGGAGTAGCTGCTATCAACTATGAGACCATAGAGAAAAACCTGGAGAGGCTCACAATGAACATCCCTGATGCCTCTATTGATGATATCATGAGGCATTACTAGCACCACACAGTGGGTGTGTCTGCTTCCATCAGTTGACTGCTCCATAGAGTAGCACGTGCAATTGCATGTTATAACGAGCAACATCCTTGATGCTCTATTGTATATGAAGCCATGTGCTTCACATTTTTGATATCTTGGTCTTCGGACAAAAACATGTTTTGTAAAACTTTTATCGTTATATATATATGAGGCTTCTACCGACTTACTTGTTGTATATACAAAGTGTGATTGGATTCTTTAAATGTCTCAAATGTTTGTCTAACACATAATTAGCCAATTCATATGTTAATGTATTTAGACATCTAGTAATGTGTTGATGTTCAATGTAATCAAAGTGACATTCCAAGAGGTGAATTTTAAATATACCATTAACAATGTAGGACTTCGAATGGAGTAAACATTACTCAACTTTAGAACTACTAATTGTGAATCGAGTCATACAATAAGATGATATATTCCAAGTGAAACAACGTCGGTCAATAATTCGATGACTGCACTGTATTCTGCAATATTGTTAGTTGTACGACCAAGGAAAACACCATATAGACTAATCAACTTATTCGTAGGTGCATAGATTTTCCAAGAAATAGATGCTAAGTTCTGAGAACTGCGAATAGCACCATCATCAAAGCCAATGTAGGGTAATGAAGAAACCGAAATCTGGAAACCAAGCACAATGAAAGGTATGATACACTAAACAAAACAACACACAAGAGTATGATACACTAAAATACAAGCACTCATGAAAAAATGACTTAAGCATAGTACCTCTTTAAGTAAAGACCATTTCTAGTTTCACTTAAAGGGTTTCCATCATAATCAACCATCTAATAAGCTACCTTCTCCAACACTCGTTTAACAATGTAAGGACCTCACCACATGGCCTCAAATTTACCATCCCCTAGCAAATCACGATCTTGTTCATAAAGAAGAACTAGATCACCTTCAGAAAAAACACGTGGCTTGACATGCTTGTCATATTGGGCTTTAATACGTTTCTTCTGAGTTTCAATAACTAAGATGACATCGCGACATGTTTCGTCTAGTTGCATCAGATACAAAAGATGCTCTTCTTCAACAGAGGTGATGGGGAGAAGTTCAATGACTAGTTTCAAATATGGTATCTCACATTCAATCGACAAGATAAATTCGATACCATAAACTAACTGGAAAGGTGTAAATCTTGTGGCAGACTTGACGGATGTCCGATAGGCCCATAATGTTGAGAACAACATCATGTGCCAATTTGTCTTATGAATTCCAATCATTCATTGAAGCATAGTAATGAGAACTTTGTTGATTGCTTCAACCTGGCCATTGGCCTTGCAGATAATAGGGGGTTGAGTTTTCATGGAGAATAGCCAACTTTTCAGTAAGTTCGGACATCATGAAATTTCTAAAATGACTACCGTGATTATTAACGATGGATTGAGGGACACCAAACCTAGTAATGATATGATTGAATATGAACAAGGCTGTAGTTTTCTCGGTGTTATCAAATGTAGGCATCGCCTCGGCCCATTTAGTGAAATAATCCACAACTACAATGATGTATCCATGCCCCCCGACCAATTGAGGGTTACGTGTCATGAAGTCAATTCCCCATTTGGCGATTGGACCAATGGAAACTACAGGATGTAAGGGAGCAAGATGAGATATTATCTTGTTATTATAAGTTTGGCAAGCATGGCATTTCTCGATTGAAAAAATGCAATCCTTAAACAAAGAAGGCTAGAAATAACCTGCTCGTAAGATATTTTGGGTAGTGGCATACCCAGACATATGAGCGCCACATGCTCCAGAGTGACATTCATTCAAAGATTTCTCAGATTCATCTTAGGTGAGACATCGTCGAAAAATGGAATCAACATCGTGACTATAAAGGGTATCACCAAGAATAATGTATTGGTGGCCTTGATATCGTATACGACAACGATATGTACTAGGTAGATCGGGCCAAAAAGTTTGAGTCTGAAGAAAGATAATAATATCTCCGTACCATACATCATCAAAATTGATCAGAAAAATGGATTTGTCAGGCAAGGAATCCTTTGCCACATTTTCTGTCTCAATAGAGGGAAGGTCACATATCAGTTCGACAAAAACCAAAGATTTCTTTGACTTAGCACATTCAAACTCCAAGTCAAACTACTGGATAATCACTATCCATTTGGAGTACTTACCCCTTATCAATTTTCGAGTAAGGATATGTTGCATGGGGTTGCAATTGGAAATAACAGTGGTTCTACGTAATATGATATAATGACGAAAACGTTGGTAACTTGAACATCTTCCAAGGCCAATTTCGCCACATGTAGGTATTTAGTTTTAGTAGTCATGAGACTCCAACTCAAATAGTATATCACATGTTCATCATGTGAATAATCCTCTTGGAATAATACCATAACAATCGTAGAGTCTGAAGAAACTAAGTAGAGGAAGTAATCTCAGCTATAGTCAGGGGGAAACAATAATTGTGTACGGGTTAAGACAAGTTTCAAAGCTTCAAAGGCTTTGTTTGAAGTTGTTAGGAACCTATAAATTATAGGAAATCAATATTCTGACTGATATCTACTTCTGGCATAAAGCAGATTTCTCATGGCGCATAGTGAAAATGCAAAGTTGACAAAAGGCTATCAACACCTCTCCAAAGATGTCCTCTCCAAATATGTCGTAGAATAAATGGTGGCTACATGTTTTTTTCCCAGATCTATTTTGGAAAAATCCTTCATCAATGAATGCGGTTTAAGAAACATTATGGCTTAGGTACAAAGCTTCTTTATGATAGGGTTTACATACGAAAAAAAATGGGCATTTTTCATATTAGATCCAAATAGATTCTTGGACCTTGGTTTTATTTTTAATTTTGAATCCTTGTAATTTATTGGGGCCTATGTTTCTTGGCCTTTTTCTTATTATTAGGAAAAATAGGCTCTTGGTCTTATTATACATACATGGCCATTATTTTTTCTAAAAAAAAATTCTTTGAAAAATATTTTCCAAAAAATATATTGCCTGAGGGACAATCTCCAATCAAGCATGAGCACTGCATCAACACACAAAAAAAGGGTCATCACAAAATACATGCAAGTCAAATTACAAGTGCCAAGCTCACAAGGGACCTTAGTGTGCTCTACGTGTTGAACAACATTCATATCATCAACAAATATAAACACCGAAGACTCTTTTTGCACAATGAATGTGGGATATTTACCAATGGTTTAAAAAATTATATATATAAACACAATCAAACCTGAGCATACAGGTGTTGATACCAACGAAAGGATGCCCTGTTCTACTGCAAATTGTGGACATGCATGGACAATGTAGAGCAAGTGTTGAATTTGTCTTTGTTTAAATAGTGGCATTGAAGATCTGTCACTAAAATCAAATGCAATCTTTGGAATGGCTCTTCATTTTCTTACTGGACTAGCAGTTATGGCAGTTGCTTCTATTGCATCTGATCTTTGAGGCCATATTTTTCATATTTCAATTGTGTAAGATGTGCTTTCTCAAGGAATTATCCCATTTGTATTTGCCAGGGAGTACAATCTGCATCCTGATATACTTAGCACCAAGTTCACAACAATTGTTGGGTACTCCTCCATGACCTCCACCATCATTACCTTCATCTGCCTTGAGTTCACAACAAGTGTTGATGCAACAAGGGAAAAATTTGAATGTTCAAACACATATACTTCCACCTTCGATACACGGTATGCCTCAATATATTAACCACATTCGCAGTCAATCTTCATCACAACAATTACCATAGATAGTCCATCATGTGGGTACTCAAGTGGGTGCTCTGATTGGGACCAAGCTACCAGGTGGGATTTCTCGTACACAATTCGTGTCTTTGGTGATGATACAATATATTCCTTCCTATATCAATAAGGTTGTGAATATTACTCATCCAGATACTCATGAAGATCTAAGGTTTGATTCCAATGGTAAGAAATCTAAGTCTTACATGGATAAAGGTACTATGAATTCTCTTTCAGGATATGTCCCATTGCCAAGGAGAAAAGCAAATAATGGTTCTACTCTGCCACTTCCTCCAAGAATTTCACACACCATGAAATTTTACCCTGTACATATAGGATCATATGGTCATCCTTCATCTACTTTTTATCAACCTCCAAAAATTTCAGTTCCACCCCAAAGATGTAATTTTGTTAATCAATTGCCAGAGAAAATTGTTTCCACTGCCATGGATGCACAAAAGGGAGGAATATTGGGGTAATGTTAACCCTATTTATGTAAGAAGTTTCTAGGATGAAGGAAAGCATGTGGCAAAAACATTAATGTTTGACTATCAAAGACAACATGGATCAAAGATTCACATTGCTCGAATTTTCAATACATATGGTCCTTGCATGAAGATTGACGATGGACGTGTTGTTAGAAATTTCATTGCACAAGCACTCAGAGATGTGAAGAGGCATTGAATTCACCTCAAGTCAATACTTCCACAGAGAATCAATAGTGGGAATCGACAGGTTTCTGAGATCAGAAGTTGCAACACAGTTTTGAGTCAACAATGAAGTGGATAGCACAGATGCTTGAAAAATCCCTTTCACATTGTTGCTGAATTCTCAAGGAACAAATTAACACTCATTGGCGATACTGAGGAATACAACCTAACTTTTATTGATTCTATTATGGATCGATTGGAAGAAATATTGCTTCGACCAATCATATATTGGTGAGGTGGTAGATTGATTCCAGGCCCAAAATCTCAGGGATTTAATCAGTGATTTCAGGGAGCAGGATGAATCTCTGTTGGCATTTATTGTTACAAAGAATCTATAGGTGGCAATATTTGATAGTGCTAGTATCAGTGGCACTTTCAAAGCTATTGAGAGTTCCTCACCAAGGTTTCTGTCTTTAGTTTTGCTACAGATTTTAAGCCAAGAAATCAACAGTCAATCCCATATTTTTAGGTGTTGAATTATTATTCAAAAGGATTATTCTTAACTTCTCATGGAATGAGGGAAACTAACCTTACAGGTGGAATACTTCATCGAAGAGACAGAGGCCCAGTTTTAGTTTTGAAAGGACAATTTCAAATATGGCATGGAAGATATGAAGGATAGATTTGGGAAAATATGAAGAACATCAACAAACAATTAATTGCATTCACACATTCTCAGAATCTAATTGGTCTTGCCCATATTTTTGGAAAAGAATCAGGCAGGTGGCAGAGTGTTATCTCTAATTTTATGGATTAGATCCATAATAATAAGGTAGCTAAGGCACATGTGGTAAAACATTCTCAGCAAGTCAAATATTAAATCAAATGCATATCTAAGACATCAGATTATCGAAGATCCACATGTCCAATCAACCATCTAGCATTTCAAGGCATGAGTTAAGTATTTAAAAGGTCAAGTCCAGATTTGAGCATGAGGGAAAAATTTGAAGAGAGCATTCGACTCCAACAATTTCAAGCAATTCAAGTTTTTTAACAGTTTTACTATTTTTAGTATTATTTGTTATGATTTTATTTGCTAGAAAATCAAAGATAATAGAGCTATTGTTTTATTATAAAGGATATGTTTTTGTAATGGGGGGGTTGGACCCTGTTGGACGGTATCATTGTATAATTTTGGAGCTGGTGTACATTACATATTTTGGCAGAAATAATATACAGGCACTTACAGGATTCTCGTGGCACATCTTTTGGTGAACTGTCTTTCTATTATATGTTTTCCCTGTTATATATTATCTTCTTTCTAATTATTCAATTTTAAATTAAGAGAAAAATTTGTTTAAAGGTATACTCTGTGTCTGGATTTTGGATAATCTTTATGTTTTCTGCTAGAGGATAGTGCCATAATTCTTCATTGCTCTGCTACCATCCTCTCTTCTCACCTTTTCTTTCACACCACTCTACAATCTCCAGAATCCAATTAGAGTGCCTATATTTCCCTGTACGTTTCCCTGTAAAATATGGTTTGATTAAATATGTCTCTGTGACTCCATTTCCCAACGACCCTCCTCTGTTGTTTCAAACCAAACAATTCAAAAACATAACATTGCATTTCATAACTAGCTTAAGATCCATACTAAAACAAATCTAAATCTGATAGAGAGATCCCTCTCTGAGTCTTGGATGGCTAGGTGCTAGACTTTAAGCGGTCTAATGTTACCTCTGTAACTGCCTCCGCAGCCTTGGGAAAATTTATAGAGCGTTAACATAGTGGCGACCATATTGGGGATGAGCTTTCAAGTTCTCCAAAAAAATATATCAAGTTCATATTAGACTTCTGATGGTGAACGGAAGTCAAACACAAGAAGGTTGTACCATTCACATGGCGACTACATTGTTCAAAGATCCCAAGCTTCAAAGTTCAGAGTGAATTCACTGCCAAAGAATCCAGATTTCAGAGTATTGATGGTGATCCAAGATGACAGGTATGTGGCAAACCCTTTATCTAGTGAAGAGTTACAAATTGTGAGGGATGAGTTAGCATAATTTCAAATTGATGAGATTATCTCAACAACAATATTTATTTGTTTGAAATCTAGTCGATTCAGACCTGAAGGTAAAAGTTCTTTTCTTGGTTTAGTTGCTGAAATATTAAAAAATGAATTTGAACTATTGGATGTTCAATTTGAGTCATATGATTTCCAAGATCCTAAACAATTCTTACAAAGTCTTCCTCCTCCAAAAAGAGAGGAAATTGCTATACCATTTGACTTGCAGATAGAGAAAAAATATGGTTATGAGCCTGATATTGTAGAGCTGGAAACAAGGTTCAACCTTGATGAAAAATTCATCCAGGATCAACTTGTCATTGAGAGCCTAAAAGGTATGTCAATAAATTATCAATTTAAGAATCCTATAGCTAATTATATGAAGAATATTTCCAGTTCCATTACACACATCCATCTACGGTCGCCATTACATTGCACATCTTGGGTTTTCTAGATAAAAGGTCAAGTTGTTTCTCTAATATTTTTAATAAATAGTCAAGAAGTCAATGTATACAATCAGTTGCTTGGCTGGCTGCACTAGCATTATTGTATAATTTAGAACAACGAAACTATTAGTATATTAGGGTAGGTAGGAGAGTGCCAATAAGATCATTAGGATGATCACTTCTTTCTTTTTCAGTTCTTCATAGTTTTATTTTCGGTTTGGTTTGTATCCCTCCAGTTTGAAATAGGTACAAGACATGGGAACAAAGTTCAGTTTGGGAACAACCCAATGGACAAGACAATTGGTTTGCACACTCAAATTTCCCATATTATTGACACCTCACATTGATTTGCTATCCCCAGTTGGAGCCTATGTTAGGACCCTATAAATTATAAGAAATTAGTATTCTAACTGATGTCTACTTCAGGCATAAAGCAAATTGCTCATGGCACATAGTGAAAATGCAAAGTTGACAAAAGGTTATCAACACCTCTCCAAAGATGTTGCAGAATAAATGGTGGCTACATGTTGTTTTCCCAGATCCATTTCGGCAAAATCCTTCATCAATGAATGTGGTTTAAGAAATATTATGGCTCAGGTACAAATCTTCTTTATGATAGGGTTTTCTTACTGGAAAAAATTGGGCATTTTTCATACTAGATCCAAATAGATTCTTGGGCCTTGGTTTTATTTTTAATTTCGAAGCCTTGTAAGTTCTTGGGGCCTATGTTTCTTGGCCTTTTTCTTATTATGAAGAAAAACAGGCTCTCAGGCTTATTATAGAGACATGACCATTATGTTTTCTAAAAATAAAATCACTAGAAAAATATTTTCCAAAAAACATATTGGCCGACGACCAATCTCAAATCAAGCACATGCACCTACATCAACACACAAACCAAGGGTTAGCACGAAACACATGCCAATCAAAGTACAAGAGCCAAGCCCACAAGGGACCTTAGTGTGCTTTATGCGTTGAACAACATTTAGATCATCAACAAATATAAACACTGAAGACTCTTTCTGCACGATGAATCTGGGATATTTCCCAAAGGTTAAAAAAATTATATATATAAACACATTCAAACCCTAGTGTACAAGTGTCGATACCAATGACCAGATGCCTTGTTTTACTGCAAATTGTGGACACACATGGATAAAGAAGAGAAAGTGTCAAATTTGTCTTTGTTTAAACAGTGGGATTGAAGACCTGACACTACAATAAAATGCAATCTTTGGAATGGTTCCTCATTTTCTTATTGGACTGATAGTTATGGAAGTTGCTTCGATTGCATCTGATCTTTGAGGCTTCATTTTACATATTGAAATTGTGCAGGTTGTGCTTCCTCAAGGAATTGTCCCATTTTTATTTACAAGGGAGTACAATCTGCATCCTGATATACTCAGCACCAAGTTCACAACAATTGTTGGGTACTCCTCCACGACCTCCACCATCATTACCTTCACCCGCCTTGCGTTCACATCAAGTGTTGATGCAACAAGGGAAGCATTTGAATTTTCAACCACATATACTGCCACCTTCGCTACATGGTATGCCTCAACATATTAACCACATTGGCGGTCAATCTTCATCACAACAATTACCACAGATAGTCCATCATGTGGGTACTAAAGTGGGTGCTCCCATTGGGACCAAGCTACCAGGTGGGATTTCTAGTACATAATTTGTGTCTTTGGTGATGAAATAGTATATTCCTCCCCATATTAATAGGGCCATGAAGATTACTCATCCATATACTGATGAAGAGATGAGGTTTGATTCCATTGGTAATAAATCTAAGTCTTACATGGATAAAGGTACCATGACTTCTCTTTTATGATCTATCCCCTTGCCAGGGAGAAAAGAAACTAATGGTTATACTCTGCCACATCCTCCAGGCATTTCACAAACCATGAAATTTTACCTTGTACAGATAGGATCATATGGTCATCCTTCATCTACTTTTTTTCAGCCTCCAAAAATTTCAGTTCCACCCCAAATATGTAATTTTGTTAATCAATTGCCAGAGAAATTTGTTATCACTACGATGGATGCACCAAAATGAGGAATACTGGGGTAATTTTAATGCTATTTACATAATAAGTTTCTATGATGAAGGAAATCATGTGGCAGAAACATTAATGTTCGACTATCATAGACAACATGGCTCAGAGATTCACATTGCTCGAATTTTCAATACATATGGTCCTCGCATGAACATTGACGATGGACGTGTTGTTAGCAATTTCATTGCACAAGAACCCAGATATGTGAAGAGGCATTGAATGCATCTCCATTCAATAATTCCATAGAAAATAAATAGTGAGAATCAACAGGTTTCTGAGATCAGAAGTTGCAATGTAGTTTTGAGGTAACAATGAAGTGGACAACACGAATGCTTGAAAAATCCCATTCACAGTGTTGCCAAATTCTCAGGGAACAAATTAGCACTCGTTGGCAATACTAAGTGTCACATACCCACTACAACATAATAAATTTTTCACTTTTCCTCAATGGATAGCATCCCTGACTTCCTACGGGGGCCTAGCGCAGGCTAGCTCTTCTCTTATCCACCTCCATGTGATCGTTGGTTATGACCACAGGCTAAGCCAAGAGGCACCTTTCGCATTTCATGACTCAGCGATGCATGAGAGTCAAGTCTTTAGACTCTTCAAACCCGAAATTCCGAAATGTTGAATCCTGAAAGGGATGGTGAGTGACAAGCTCCCCACTTGGGTCCTGTCCACATGACCCTGTTCCATGACCAGGTGCTAAATCGACAAAGCACTTACCGGATTTTTGCGATTCGGGGAATTGTGATGCAATGTCTCTTCCTCTCCCTTTCAAATCCTCAAAACTCTGAAATCTCCAAAGTTCCCTTCCAAAGGGAGATCAACAGCTATAAGCCTACCCTGATCCGACGGTCCTGGCCGTATCAAGATTTCGGTAATCGAGAGTTCAAAATGAAAGAGAGTCAAGTCTTTCGACTCTTCAAACCCTGAAACCCAATACTCGAGTTCTTGATGAGATCCAACGGCTCTCGATGTTTTGGATCCAACGGTTCAGATATTTTTGGAGTTTCGTGAACCGCGAGTTCACGATGCAATGACTCCAAAACTCTTATCACTCCAATCCCCAAATCCTGATATGGGGATTCGTGTAGGAGATCAACGATCCTCGAGGATTTGGATCCAACGGGCCACGAAATTTCGAAGCTTTCCTTGAACTCTGACCGCTCACCATGTGTCTCCTCCGATGGAAAATCTAGATTCTTTCGGGACTCCTCCTTTCTGCAACAGAGTGCATCGAGGTTTCGGGTACCGGGATTTCATGACTTGCAAAGACAAGGGTTCTTTTCCTTTGGTTTCCTAGGTGCCGAAACGCCGAAATGCTGACCGACAGCCACGTGTCCCTCCGATGGACGGTTGCGACCTTTAACCATGATCAACCATTATGATCTTTTTAGGATGATCAACGGTCACGATCAAATCCCATCTTTCTCAAACTTATTCACACTTAAACCGATTCGGGGTTTCATTTACCGGGATTTTGCGACTTGCAAAGACAAGGGTTCTTGCCCTTTAGCCTCCCAGGTGCAAAAACATCGATCGACAGCCACATGTCCTCTACAAATGGATGGTCCAGGTAACTCCCATGGACCTTTGAATCTATGGTCTGATTTCTTCACTACTCACGAAGATAAAAGAAGAGGTTGAGGCATTTAATGGCCTTGTTTCTTCATCCAATCTAACGGTCGTGACTGACCGCAGATCTTCTAACAGAATCTTGTTCATTGCTCGATACTTATCCACACACTGTCATTTCAAGATTTTGCAAGTCGGGGTTTCGGGACTTGCGAGTGCAAGGGAAAACACCCTTGGGTATTCCAGTTACCGAAATTCCAAAATGTTGAGGTCTACAAGGACCATTCTCCCTCGTGCAAGGTTTTAAGACTTTAAACGATAACATCCTCCTTCAGGTCCTTAGGTAATTTACACTAGGTTTTGAAGAACAGACTGGAAGGTCTTATCGAAGGTAAGGAGGTGGTCTCGAAAGGGTGCCTTCGTGGGGAAATCTATCCAAGGCATCAGGTAGGACAACACAGGAAGAAATCTCCCGAGACCAGACTTAAAGATCTGTATTAGTTCATCATATATACATATATAAACATAAGCCATATGTGGTCTTTCCAATAAAAACATGCAACCATCATATTTTATCAAAACACTATGCAGACAGTCTTATACTGAAACCATTCATAATTTCACAGACTATAAACATACATGTCAGCATATAAATTTCAAGATACAAG
>JASDQU011403554.1:58937-70812 GCA_032191745.1 Picea mariana
TCAATGCTCTTTGTCCTTTCATCATAGCAGTAATATCCAACAACCACTACAACACATTCAAAACTCAAAATTTGTGAAGAAAGGTGGTATTACCTAGAATGAAATTGAGGGGGGTGTATTCATGGGGTGGGATGTTCACCATGCCTAGATTGGGATTTGATGGGATGCCTAGGGTTTTAATTAATAAATTTTTCTTATGTTGCTCCAGTAGCTCATATGCCTTCCTTTTTTATTTTAATTCCAGTGCTACTCTTTCATATTCTCTTTTCTTTGCTTCAGGTTCTTCAACAACTCTTTTATCTTCTCTTTACTAGGATTCAAATTCTTCAACAAGTATTTTGGCCTTTGTTGCTACTACTTTTTCACTTTGTTTTCTCAATGCCTCGGCCTCATCAGCTTGACTTTTAGCTTCTACCTTAGCCTATCTTCTCTAATACTCTACATCAACTTTCAACTTATTCTACTCCAATTCCTTAACTTTTATGAGCTTCTCCTACTCTTTTGTGATTTATATATTTGTATCCTCTTCCAACATTCTCAGAAACTAGTTTTGATGAAATATCTTCATTTCTTTTTATTCATCTTGGATTTATTACTTTGCAACATCATCAAGCATTTTTTCCAATGCCTCTTCATAAAACAAAATTCCGTTGAACATGTCTTCATAAAAATATACAACATGGATATTAGCATGATTAAAACCCACAACTCTAACATGGATCACTACTAGTTCATGGGGTCATGTCCTTTTTCACTTCACAGGCATAAACATAGATCCTGCATAGCTTCTTCTTCTTTTCTAGCATGTTTACCAATTAATATATTTTAGTTTCTTATGTGAATAGAAAAGGGAGGCCAAAGTGTTTTACTATTTCTCATGAGAAAGGAGGTGACCCTTGTTCTTATGGTTTAATGTGCTATTTCTCTTATTACAAGGCAGTTAGGGATGAAATTTGGCAGAATATGGGGGGATCCAATAGTGCCATATACTATGGCATAGGAGTAATACATTCCTAGATACCATTCAGTTATCCCTTTTATCCTTTCCCTAGCTTCAATGGAAATTCTATATCTCTGGGAGCCAAAGATGATAGTGTAAAGAGGGGAGAAGAAATTATTACAAATGTAATAGAAATGACTCGTGTAGTTTATGTCCCATAGTTTAGAGCAATACACATGGAGATGGGGATGATTTAGGTCCCAATTCCATCCAAGTTTGGGAAATGGGAATGAATAATAGATGGCATCAATTAAATAAGTAGACATGTAAAAACAAGGCTTTCTCATACCTGTTATATTTTTCACTTTTAGGAATATGTTCAAATCTAGTATGTTAGCCCATTGGTACACTTGTCCTGTATGCAAATTGGTATGGACCACAAAAAAATTGTCTGTCTGAAAATGGGTGCACTTCTCTCCATACAATCGATTCAACATTGTTATCATCATTTTGTAGGGTTCCTTGAACTCTTGTGTAGGAATAATCTTATGCCCTTGTATGAAAACTATGTCTTCATCTACCCACCAGTTCTTCATCAAATTGGTTGGGTCTTTGTTTTTTAGGTCAAAACCATTTAGGAAATTTTCATTGATGGTGCATGCAGGTCCAAGAAGGTGATATCTTGTGATGATGTCTTCAGGCTACAAATATGTTATCTATTGTCCATCTCTACTTATAATCGTGGACGTGCTATGGTCAAAATGCTTGAAACACCAATGGGATGCTTCATTATAAGTGGATAATGGAGGCCATACAACTACCATATGAATTCCTTTATTCTCGATGTTCTGATATACTTCAAGTTTTGCATCATTGGGAGGAAAATCTCCAATATTGAAATTCTTGTATAATTCATCATATCTCATGGAATTATATTCTCTAGTGTGGTAAGTCATATTTCTCACTAAAACCTTTTCTTGGAGGGAAAAAGTTTCAGGCACATAAGTTGAAGTGAAAGACGTCAAATTCCTGGATCTCTTGGTCATTTGACTCACCATGGCTTGTATTTTCTATCCTAAAATCGACATACTACTCATCGGTTATCTGGATATTGAAAAACAATTCAAATAATGAAATGAAAAACAACAAGAAACCTCCAAGTATAGAAAAAATAGTGCTTTATAGGACGTTTTAGAGTTGATTAAAACATAACAAAGAGACCTTTTTAGCATATTATGAACATCTATGAATTGAATGAGGGTTTAAGATCTATAATATGGGTAATTAATTTCCACAATGCATAAAATGAATGATCATCATATTAATACCAATTCAAAATCAGAACATCACTTTTCCATTAATGTGATTGGAAAGCATAGATTTCCAAAATCTATGTATCAATGCAAAAAGGGGAGAAAAATTTAAATTATGGTCTTTCAAAGCCATTGCTTTCGAAAAAGGAAAAAAAGAAGAGTAGTTTGTGATCTGAAGAGAAGGAATCAAATAATATTCCCTTTGAACATTGGTTTGTGTACCAATAGGTGCAAGACTGTGAGGAATTAAATGCATGTCTTCGGAGCTTCATGTTCGAAGCTTAGTCGACTTAAAAAAATTTACAACTTTGAATAAAAGGGATCGAAGAATATTGCTTTCTTACATTCAATACCATGCCAAAGTATTAGGAGCACAAAGGGTTATATAAAATCCTTTTGGAATGGTTATATTGCATTTGTTATCACATGAACTTGTCAGAGTCCTGTGGGTTTGTGGTTTCTACCTAAGTCTATAACTTTTCCCCGATCTGCCTGTTTTCCCAGCCCACAACTAGTCGTCTCAATCCTTGATCATGCAGGACACATCCATGAACACAAAGCACAACTTTCCCAACAGTCCATTTCGAGCTTGAAGAACAAGGAGAAGGAATTTTTAATCTTTCAACGACGGAGATCCATCAGGTGAATCATTTGATGGCGTGCATTTTTCGGAAGGTCAAAACTTGCGTACAGATTAGCGCTAGAGGAAATGCCCAAGATCAAAGGTAGAGAAAAGATTAAATATGGGCCGTAGATCTCATTGGGAGAGATCAACAATGGAAATTTAGCGCCAGAGTTGAGAGTTTAAAATATTTTTAAAGTTGTTTGTCAAAAGGTCGAAGTACCTAAGTCCCAAAGTCTGAAATTAGTGGGAGTCGTTTGATCTAGAGAGATGCATGGCACCAGATCTGAAATGCGGATAAATTCTTTGCAGGAGACTCAGAATGACAGTGCGCAATGTTCCCGAAGTCAAGAAGTGAGAAATCATGAAGCACCCAGGAATTCGGCCCATGATCATAGCCCATGATCATATGGAAAGCGGGCCATAAAAAAGGGTAAGTGCCTATTGAGCGGCTGGTGAATTGGGTTTTCGAGGAAGCAATTGTGGCCGTCAAATTCAAATGAAGTATGACCGTCAATCTGAATAAGGTCATTTCACAATTTCGGCCATCGAGATATTTGGAATCAAGCGAA
The DNA here is from genome assembly GCA_032191745.1 of Picea mariana. NCBI lineage: Eukaryota > Viridiplantae > Streptophyta > Pinopsida > Pinales > Pinaceae > Picea > Picea mariana. Next base: position 62,385 of record JASDQU011403554.1, read on the forward strand.
GCGGAGACTCCCGAAATACAAAATCTCGAATCACCTTTCGATATGAGCCTTGGGTCATGGCCCGAGGTTGCATGCAGGATGGAGTGATGGAGAGGAGCTGCGCTAAAGGCCAAAGTGCCCATATTGGTCACATAAGAATATCTTCATAGTCTCGAGGCATCGATATTGACTCGAAGAAGTCATGGGAATTGCTTGGAACCTTCATGGGTGTCAGACCTCGTCTTGATCCCGATGAAGGTAGTTAATGGAAATGGGTGAGGTGGTTGAAACCTCGTTTCACCCCATAAATGGAAAACAGGCTGAAGATGACGATGAGTGTAGACTGACAATCTGAAGTTTTCTTCTGGATAGATTTTCCTGCAAAACACATAACTAAGGCCTGCATAGTCTAACATAGTAGGCACCAACCGAAAGCTTTAAATGCAGAGGCTCAATAACACTCCCGGTGGTTGCAACATCTCTAACTATATATAGGAAGTTTTAGTATTTTGTTAAGGTCGAATGGTTGAGCTAGGCTCCTTGTTATTGTAATATAACTAAGGCCTGCATATTCTGACAAAGCAGGCACCAACCGAAAGCTTTAAATGCAGAGGCTCGATAACACTCCCAATGGTTGCAACATCTCTAACTATATATAGGAAGTTTTAGTATTTTGTTAAGGTCAAATGGTTGAGCTAGGCTCCTTGTTATTGTAATATTTTGATGAAGAACATTGGTTCTCTGGTTATGTACTTGATTTGAGACTTCTTGATTAATCTAATTCAGTTTTATTACCCCATCTTATTTGCCTCTGATTCTGAGAGAGTTCATGAATGACTGATTCACATGAATTGTTGTAATTGTATTATGATGAATGTTTGATTACAGTTTTGTTATAATTTCTTTTAGTTTCTTTAAGATTTAAATTCAAGAGGATATTGCATTCAAGTTTTTCCTCCTTAGGTTGTTGGAAGACTTGATGTCGATGGAATACCTCTACACTCTCCTCACCAAAGTATTCCCTGTATTCATCCTTACTCTGACTTGATGATTGAAGTTGATTCCAGAACTAAATTGCTTATGCATGCTAGTCCATATTTCCGAGTTAGAATGTTATTATCATTGAGTCTTCTCCATTTGACCTCTTAAAATGCAATTACACTCACATAAACTGATGGGTACTAGGATTACCTTCTATGCAATCTGAAGGTGACTTCTAGTGCTAACATTTCTGGCGTCATTGTCGGGGAACGAATTGAAGACATTTCCCTGGGATAGAATGACAAAGAAGCTTCTAATTTTGAAGGTGCATCAGATATCATAACCATTGGAGATTGCAACTTGCACCTGGTGACTCCACTATTTCAGTTTTGGCTCCTAAAGGAAAACACACAAGGTCCACTCCACTGATGCCTCTAGCAACACCTGAAGCTGACCTAGAGGAAATTATCAGAAAGGGAAAGACTACTCAAAAATGTACCTCCATTGTTGTACCAAGTTTTATGATAATTTACATAATCCCTCTTTACAAACTCCAGTAACTATTTTTGATTCTCCTATTATACAAACTGCTGGAGTTTCAAGAAATTTAAATTTTAGGAGTTTTCCTGTCGATTTTGCCCCTCCTATTCTTGGTTTGGAAGGAGATATCTTTGAAACCCATGTATCCCTCGAATTTGTGAAGTGGTTTAGACCCAGGACCTTAGAATAATTTCCTACTCTAGAATTTACTACTCCTCCTCTTATTAGAGTTGTTGAAGCTACAGAAGGAGAAACCTAAGTTCCCTCAAGCCCCTTATCTTTATCTACTAGAAGAACTGTCCCAGTTTCACCTGTCCAAACTCCATCCCCTCTAGGTTCCCCTCCAGTTCACATCCCAATGTTAGGTGATAATCCCCATAGAAATAGAATGGATGCTATAGTGGCTGCTAGGTACGCCCCTCTTGTTCTGCCTCAACCTCTGAGTGTTCTCCTAGCTGATGGCTACCTTAAACAATTGCCCAAGTTCACAGGTGAGAGAGATATAATTGTAAAGGAGAACCTTGCATCCTTCTATAGTTATGCTAGCAATTGTGTCATTGTGATTGAAGATGCATGGATGAGAATTTTTGTTCATAGCCTTGATGGAGAGGCCAGGAAATGGTTCAGGGATTCCCCCCCTAGATCTATTGATGGGATTGAAGCCCTTGATGAAGCCTTCTTAAAGAATTGTGGTGATAGAAAGGATTTCCTTTACTATATTAAAAAGTTTGGATCACTGAAGAAAGAGGAAGGGGAATTTTTTTCTGACTTCTCAAAGAGGTTCAATATAATATATAATAAAATTCCCACTGAAGTTAAACCTACAGAAACATCTCCAAAGATTACTTATTCCAGTTTTTTTGACCTTGATTTCTGCCTCTTGTTAAGAGAAATAAGAGCTACCTCCTTGGCTCATATGCAAGATGCAACCATTGAAGTAGAATCTATTATATTGGCAGTTGATAAGCTTAGGAGTAAGGTTGATAGAGAAAGAAGAAAAGGTAGGTCTGAAGGTTTGAATTCTAATTCCTTTGCTTCCCCCTCTCAAATGGATGAAGTAACCAAAATACTAAATTCACTTTCTTCTAGGATGGAAAGATTCGAATTGGAAGGAAAGAAGAGCTATATAAATCTACAAATTGATGATAATAGGGGTAGTTTGAAAAGACCAATTAATTCCCCTCAGAAAATCCAAAGAGATCAGAGGAATAGGGACCGAGATGATCCGAAAATACAAACTCCTCTCCAAAATAACTTGGTTACCAATGAAGATGGAGAGGAAGAATATTTTGATCATGATATCCATTGCCTTGGAGATACCTCTTCATCCCCTCATTTAACTCAGGATGCATATGAAGAATCCCTCATGAGTAATCAACTGAATGAGCTGAGCGAAGGAGAAAAGACCCTAGATTTAGTCTTTGTTTCACCTTATCAAGAGACTATAGCTTTGTCCTACAAGCTATAATTTGAGGCTACCAACAACATGGCATAATATGAAGCTCTTGTTTTAGGTTTAAGGGATAGAAAGGACATGGGGATTAAGAAGCTATCAGTATTTGGTGATTCAGAACTAATTGTTCATCAGATCAAAGGTATTTAAGAAAGCTAAGTATCCTAGGCTCAAAGCTTATAGAAATGAAGTGTGGGACCTAGTTGACATTTTCTTCTTGGATTTCAACATTTCATTTATTCCAAGAGAGGAGAATACCATGGATGATTCTTTGGTTGTTTCAACAAGCCATTTCAAAGTCCCATTACAACCAAAAATCAAGTATGATGTAGAGGTGAAATATAAGCCCTCTGTACCTGACAATGTCAAGAATTGGAAGGTGTTTCAGGATGACCTGGAGCTCAAAATATCCCTTGATGTTGTTGATGAATTTTATGCATTACATATAGATCAATATCATGACTCTGAAAATAATCCTCTGGATGACGTTCTTCTATGAAAAATCGCCCATCATCATATTGTTCAGTTGCCTAGAAATCATATTCCAAAAGGACTAGTTCCTTTGGAAAGACTATTCGATGGGAATGATGTGGCACTGAAGGTTAAATTTTCAGCTGATGATGTTGATGTAGCTGAGTAAAATATTGGTACAGAGAAGGATCCAAAATTTTTCAAGTTGTCAAGCAGCTTGTCAAGGGAACAAAGGGTTGAATATGCAGAGCTGTTAAAAGAATTTGTTGATGTGTTTGCTTGGACATATGAATATCTCAGAACATGTGACACAAGTGTCAATGAACATAAGATACCATTGAAGGAAGAGGCCAAACCTTTTAGGCATAAATTGAGACAAATAAATCCTATGTTGCTACCTATTATGGAGAAAGAGGTTAAAATGATTTTGGATGTCCAGATTATCATCCCTCTGAGGTATTCTAAATGGGTGGCCAAATTGGTTCCAGTGATAAAGAAGAATGGATAAATCATACTTTTTTTCGATTTCAGGAACCTGAACAGAAGCTCTAAGAAGGACAATTACCCCCTTCCAAAGATGGAGCACATATTACAAAGAGTGACTGGTGCATCTAGGATGTCCATGATTGATGGCTTTTTTGGCTACAATCAGATTTTTGTCTTTCCCGAAGACAGAGAGAAGACAACCTTCACTACTCCTTGGGGTACATTCATGTACACTAATATTCCTTTTGGATTGATGAACGTAGGGGAAACCTTCCAACGAGCTATGGAAATTGCATTTAAGTGGGAACATGAAACGTTTGTGGTCATCTATTTGGATGACATAACAGTGTTCTCACAATCTGATGAAGAACATCATGACCATTTGAAAAGGGTCTTTTTGAAATGCAAAAAGTTTGGTCTCTCTTTAAATCCAAATAAGTCATTATTTTCCATGAAAGAGGGGAAACTGTTGGGGCACATTGTGTCAGCTGAGGGGGTAAGGATTGATCCAAGCAGGGTAGAATCCATCCAATCTTTGTCACTCCCTATATCCAAGAAAGAAGTTCAGTCTTTCTTGGGGAAAATTAATTTTTTGAGAAGGTTTGTTTCAAATTTTGTTGAGTTGGTAAAGTTTATCACAACCATGTTGAGGAAAGGAAATGAAATCAAATGGACTTGTGAATCTCGTAACTCTTTTGACAAAATAAAGAAGGCCTTGACTGAAGCATCAGTGCTCATCATTCCTGACTACTCCAAGGAGTTTCTGATTTTCTCTTTTGCCTCATTTGACATAGTAGCAAATGTTTTATTGAAAAAAAATGTCGAACGGTTAGAGCGACCCATTTCCTTCTTCAGTAGGGAACTAAGATATGTTTAAATAAAGTATGACATCATGGAAAAGTAGGAATATGCTTTGGTTAAAGATCTCAAATATTTCATAGTTTATGTGCTATATTCAAAATTCATTTCATATGTCCCTTCAGTCTCTATGAAGGAAATCCTCATTCAACCTGACATAGACAGAAGAAGGAGCAAGTGGATTGCCAAAATCCTTGAATTTGATCTTGAAGTAAAGCCTACAAAATTGCTTAAAGGTCAAGGTTTATCTAGGTTGTTGGTTGAATCTAAATATAAAGCCTTTGGAGTCAATTTCATCAACAATTGTTCATAGAATAAACAAGCTAAGTTGCCTGATGAATATCCTAAAGTCACACCCCCATTGGAAGGATGCATTTGGTACAAAGACATTATATTTTTCCTAAATAAGTTGCAGCCTCCTGATGGCATGGAAAAGAGAAAGGTAAGAGCTTTGAAGCTCAAATCAATTAAATATTGTCTAATTGATTAGGTCTTATATTGGAAAGACCCTTTAGGAGTGTTGTTGAGATGCCTAGACCCACAGGAATCCCAAAATATTATATATGATTTTCATGATAGTTTATGTGGGGGGTGTTTTTCCAGAGTTTATACTTAAGGATTGAGAGTATAAAGCCTAGGCATCCAAAGAGGGTGTGTGATATAAAGAAAGGAAAAAACAACTCTTAGGGGAAAATGATCTATGTATGATTTCTGAATTGTCTTTGTCTAGCTTCCAATTGTTCCTAGATGCTAATGTCCTGTTCAATGACTTCCCATGAAAGTTCAAGCTCAACCCGGGTGGTAGCAGTTTTTAAGATGGTGTTGAAAAGAGTTAAGGCAATACTGGTTTGGTCTGTGAGACCAGGTTCGATATCGGGTTGTCTCATAACAGGTACTGTCATAGAGGAAAAAGAGTTTTAAAGATTTGTGTCTTTTTAGGTTGTTGTTTCTATTTTAGATTATGTAAGGAAAATTCTCAAAATTTGAATTCATAGTGTGACAAAATCAAAGGTCGTTTCTCATATTTGAGCTAAACTAAAAACCGTGCATGAAATGAAAGAAAACATATAGTTGTGAGTAATGTGAGGCATCAACTAGGGAAGAATCTCACTTCGTGACAAAAGAAGAAAAATACAAGAAGAACTTCAATGAAGCATAAGATATAAAATCTAAGTAATTCACATGTCTTGTACCTACTGATAGCCGGTACAGAGGAAAAACTGTAAAAAAATTAGATGACTAAAATAATCAATCACCACAATAGATGTTGTACTAAATTGCAGCTAAGCATTCATCAAAGATATATAAGGAATGATATTAAATATTAAAAAATCAGAGGAACACATAACTCAAACTTGACGGGATCTGGAGTCTTCGACTTGCATTTGTATTAAATATGGAAAATGAAAAAAATTCTCTGATACAATTAGCAGAGAAAAAGCCCCTGATGCATCTTTCAAAAATGTATTTATACAAAGAAAATCATCAACCCTGGATGGTTGGTATTCTCCTAAGCTCCTAGGTGCTAACGGTTATAGAATATGAAATTCGAACCATTTTGCTCAGTTACTTTTTAACTTTTACCAATTGTAGTAAAACAAGAACAAATATGTCACTTCATCATTTCTTTGAAACGCTTCCTTCACTCGGTCCCGAACACACGACATACCTTTCCACAAACTGCATCAAAATTGTAGAAGGCTCTGACGTATTCTTTGCTTCAAACATATATAACTTCCTCTGAATTAGGGGCAACTCATCTTCAATCTTTCCCTTGCCAAACTTTGTTGAATGCAACTGTAAATTCGGCTTTATTAACCACTTATCTATTTTGGCGATGTCGAGTTGTTTCAATTGTGAAATATCGAGCTGGACTTCATTCAAACTATCCCTGATATGCAGTTTATGCCTTACAACATTTATCTATCCTAATAGCCTAGGACAATAACCTTTACCAATGTCCAGTGTTTTTGTATCTAGCTAATCAAATACTTCTTCACATTCTCTCCTAACTTCTCTTGCCATTCTCCTACTTTCAGAAATATTAGTCTCCCATGTATTTAATATGATGTATCCCATGATCTGTTCATCTACAATCAGCTTTGGTATTGTTGGTACTTCCTCTCTGGCCAAAAACACCACTTCCTTTTGAAAAGCAGCACGAGCTGTTGTGGCCTCTTTTTCCTTTAAAACAATGCTATTTATTGAGTGGATTATTTCCAGGAATCAGTTTTGGACAATTTCTATTTTGGAAAGCATGTCCTATTGTTCTGCTTGTATTTTCTCATGTACCTCTAGTAATTGGGCTTGAAATGTTGTTATATTCACAACTTGTCCTTCAATAGACTTCAACTCAGCCTATAGTTGTCTCACTAATTCTTCCTTCCCAATAACTTTTACCTGACTCACTTGCATATGCTTGTTTGCTTCATCCAAACTAGACTTCAACAATTGCATTTCCTCTTTGTCCATAGTTCGGGCATGTTCAACCCTTTGATTTACCTCCCCTCGAATATTATTCTCTGTGTGTTTTACATGGTCCTGCAATTGTGCTATCATTTTATTTTTATGTTTCAGATTTGGATCTCCCATAGAGCCTGCTACTTCTGTGGTGAAATCCTCCTCTTCTAGGTTCTGCCCATCTATGAGCACTCTGTGTTTCTTCACCATTGTGCCTTCGCTCAGATGCATTTCCTGTTTCACTATGAATTTCTTCTTCTTACTGAAAAAGTAATTAGAGGAATGTATCTCTTCTCTAGAGATGGGAGTGAGGTCACTTGTGTTAGCACTTGGTAAATTTCTTAGAGGTTGAAAAAGAAGAAATCTACAAAGGTAACCTTATCCAACCGCTTTTAAAGCTGGGATCTAGCCCTTCCAGCTTCAGAGAGGGATCTCTCTATATGATTTAGCTTTATTTTTAACTTCAGGTATTAGGCTAGGTAAAGAAAATGTTGGTTTTTTTGTCAAAGAGTTTTTTTTAAATTGGTTGAGACGGTCTACACATCCATTGGGCCATGGGGTCTGTGTTTAATTAGATATGAGATATAACCAGAAACGCCAAAGAAGTCCTTCATAGGGCGAGATAATATACTCACTGGATCTTTAGTAATTAAAATGATGGACAGAAGAAAAGATAAGAAAATAACTTCAACTAACAAGTAGTTAAGAATTTCTTAATTGAAGATATTAGAAGATAAACATTAAAATCTTTAGAATTGGAAATAGGGTATCAAAGATAAATCTTGCAACATTACGCTATTCATAAATATTAGTTCCAAAAAACAAAATGGTTACAGAGAAAGAAAAACATTCAACTTAGGAAATCAACATCACCAATGAAAATACGCAAGAATCCTGTAAAAGTGCCTCTTCTTTATTAATGGCAGACCTCTTCAAAAATAGTACAGTTTGATAGCAATAGGGTGTGCGAATCAACCACCCCCAATACTTCCAAAGTTGAAGTATTTATAATTCAAATTACAAATGTTCCTGTCATAACTGATCAGAACGTGCTCATTCTATTTTTAGTCTAACTAATTTAACTAATCAAAACTGCTTGATGATTCGATACAACTGCATGCGGAATTTCTGGGGTAGGCCGTTGGTGAGGTGCCTTCGCAACCTCTTCTGACTGGACAGGTGACTGGATTGTGACAGCTC
>JASDQU011403554.1:70862-85184 GCA_032191745.1 Picea mariana
TTTTTTAGGTAAAATCCATTTAGGAAATTTTCATTGATGGTGCATGCAGGTCCAAGAAGGTGATATCTTGTGATGATTTCTTCAGGCTGCAAAGATGTTATCTATTGTCCATCTCTACTTATAATCATGGACGTGCTATGGTAAAAATGCTTGAAACACCAATGGGATGCTTCATTATAAGTGGATAATGGAGGCCATACAACTACCATATGAATTCCTTTATTCTCGATGTTCTGATATACTTCAAGTTTTGCATCATTGGGAGGAAAATCCCCAATATTGAAATTCTTGTATATTTCATCATATCTCATGGAATTATATTCTCTAGTGTGGTAAGTCATATTTCTCACTAAAACCTTTTCTTGGAGGGAAAAAGTTTCAGGCACATAAGTTGAAGTGAAAGACGTCAAATTCCTGGATCTCTTGGTCATTTGACTCACCATGGCTTGTATTTTCTATCCTGAAATCGACATACTACTCATCGGTTATCTGGATATTGAAAAACAATTCAAATAATGAAATGAAAAACAACAAGAAACCTCCAAGTATAGAAAAAATAGTGCTTTCTAGGACGTTTTAGAGTTGATTAAAACATAACAAAGAGACATTTTTAGCATATTATGAACATCTATGAATTGAATGAGGGTTTAAGATCCATAATATGGGTAATTAATTTCCACAATGCATAAATTGAATGATCATCATATTAATACCAATTCAAAATCAGAACATCACTTTTCCATTAATGTGATTGGAAAGCATAGATTTCCAAAATCTATGTATCAATGCAAAAAGGGGAGAAAAATTTAAATTATGGTCTTTCAAAGCCATTGCTTTCGAAAAAGGAAAAAAAGAAGAKTAGTTTGTGATCTGAAGAGAAGGAATCAAATAATATTCCCTTTGAACATTGGTTTGTGTACCAATAGGTGCAAGACTGTGAGGAATTAAATGCATGTCTTCGGAGCTTCATGTTCGAAGCTTAGTCGACTTCAAAAATTTTACAACTTTGAATAAAAGGGATCGAAGAATATTGCTTTCTTACATTAAATACCATGCCGAAGTATTAGGAGCACAAAGGGTTATATAAAATCCTTTTGGAATGGTTATATTGCATTTGTTATCACAGGAACTTGTCAGAGTCCTGTGGGTTTGTGGTTTCTACCTAAGTCTATAATTTTTCCCCGGTCTGCCTGTTTTCCCAGCCCACAACCAGTCGTCTGAATCCTTGATCATGTAGGACACATCCATGAACACAAAGCGCAACTTTCCCAACAGTCCATTTCGAGCTTGAAGAACAAGGAGAAGGAATTTTTAATCTTTCAATGATGGAATCCATCAGGTGAATCGTTTGACGGCGTGCATTTTTCAGAAGGTCAAAACTTGCATGCAGATTAGCGCTAGAGAAAATGCCCAAGATCAAAGGTAGAGAAAAGATTAAATATGGGTCGTAGATCTCATTGGGAGAGATAAACAATGGAAATTTAGCGCCAGAGTTGGGAGTTCAAAATATTTTTAAAGTTGTTCGTCAAAAGGTCGAAGTACCTAAGTCCCAAAGTCTGAAATTAGTGGGAGCTGTTTGATCTAGAGAGACGCATGGCACCAGATCTGAAATGCGGAGAAATTCTTTGCAGGAGACTCAGAATGACAGTGCGCAATGTTCCCGAAGTCAAGAAGTGAGAAATAATGAAGCACCCAGGAATTCGGCCCATGATCATAGCCCATGATCATATGGAAAGTGAGCCGTAAAAAAGGGTAAGTGTCTATTGAGCGACTGGTGACTTGGGTTTTCGAGGAAGAAATTGTGGTCGTCAAATTCAAATGAAGTATGACCGTCAATCTAAATAAGGTCATTTCACAATTTTGGCCATCGAGATATTTGGAATCAAGCGAAGTGGAGACTCTCGAAATACAAAATCTTGAAGCGCCTTTCGATATGAGCCCTGGGTCATGGCCCGAGGTTGCATGCAGGATGGAGTGATGGAGAGGAGCTGTGCTAAAGGCCAAAAGCGCCCATATTGGTCACATAAGAATATCTTCATAGTCTCGAGGTGTCGATATTGACTCGAAGAAGTCATGGGAATCGCTTGGAACCTTCATGGGTGTCAGACCTCGTCTTGATCTCGATGAAGGTAGTTAATAGAAATGGGTGAGGTGGTTGAAACCTTGTTTCACCCCATAAATGGAAAACAGGCTAAAGATGACAATGAGTGTAGACTGGCAATCTGAAGTTTTTTTCTGGATAGATTTTCCTGCAAAACACATAACTAAGGCCTGCATAGTCTGACAGAGCAGGCACCAACCGAAAGCTTTAAATGCAGAGGCTCGATAACACTCCCAGTGGTTGCAACATCTCTAACTATATATAGGAAGTTTTAGTATTTTGTTAAGGTTGAATGGTTGAGCTAGGCTCCTTGTTATTATAATATTTTGATGAAGAACACTGGTTCTCTGGTTATGTACTTGATTTGAGACTTCTTGATTAATCTAATTCAGTTTTATTACCCCATCTTATTTGCCTCTGATTCTGAGAGAGTTCATGAATGACTGATTCACATGAATTGTTGTAATTGTATTATGATGAATGTTTGATTACAATTTTGTTATAATTTCTTTTAGTTTCTTTAAGATTTAAATTCAAGAGGATATTGCATTCAAGTTTTTCCTCCTTAGGTTGTTGGAAGACTTGATGTCCATGGAATACCTCTACACTCTCCTCACCAAAGTATTCCTTGTATTCATCCTTACTCTGACTTGATGAATGAAGTTGATTCCAGAACTAAATTGCTTATGCATGCTAGTCCATATTTCTGAGTTAGAATGTTATTATCATTGAGTCTTCTCCATTTGACCTCTTAAAATGAAATTACACTCACATAAAATGATGGGTACTGGGATTACCTTCTATGCAATCTGAAGGTGACTTCTAGTGCTAAAATTTCTGGCGTCATTGCCAGGGAACGAATTGAAGACATTTCCCTGGGATAAAATGACAAAGAAGCTTCTAATTTTGAAGGTACATCAGATATCATAACCATTGGAGATTGCAACTTGCACCTGGTGACTCCACTGTTTTAGTTTTGGCTCCTAAAGTCAAACACACGAGGTCCACTCCACCGATGCCTCTCGCAACGCCTGAAGCTGACCTAGAGGAAATTATCAGAAAGGGAAAGACTACCCAAAAATGTATTTCCATTGTTGTACCAAGTTTTATGATAATTTACATAATCCCTCTTTACAAACTCCAGTAACTATTTTTGATTCTCCTATTATACAAACTGCTAGAGTTTCAAGAAATTTAAATTTTGGGAGTTTTCCTGTCGATTTCGCCCCTCCTATTCTTGGTTTGGAAGGAGATATCTTTGAAACCCATGTCTCCCTTCAAGTTGTGAAGTGGTTTAGACGCAGGACCTTAGAATAATTTCCTACTCTAGACTTTACTACTCCTCCTCTTATTAGAGTTGTTGAAGCTACAGAAGGAGAAACCTAAGTTCCCTCAAGCCCCTTATCTTTATCTACTAGAAGAACTGTCCCAGTTTCACCTGTCCAAAATCCATCCCCTCTAGGTTCCCCTCCAGTTCACATCCCAATGTTAGGTGATAATCCCCATAAAAATAGAATGGATGCTATAGTGGCTGCTAGGTACGCCCCTCTTGTTTTGCCTCAACCTCTGAGTGCTCTCCTAGCTGATGGCTACCTTAAACAATTGCCCAAGTTTAAAGGTGAGAGAGATATAACTGTAAAGGAGAACCTTGCATCCTTCTATAGTTATGCTAGCAATTGTTTCATTGTGATTGAAGATGCATGGATGAGAATTTTTGTTCATAGCCTTGATGGAGAGGCCAGGAAATGGTTCAGGGATTTCCCCCCTAGATCTATTGATGGGATTGAAGCCCTTGATGAAGCCTTCTTAAAGAATTGTGGTGATAGAAAGGATTTCCTTTACTATATTAAAAAGCTCGGATCACTGAAGAAAGGGGAAGGGGAATTTTTTTCTGACTCTCAAAGAGGTTTAATATAATATATAATAAAATTCTCACTAAAGTTAAGCCTACAGAAACATCTCCAAAGATTACTTATTCCAGTTTTTTTGACCTTGATTTCTGCCTCTTGTTAAGAGAAATAAGAGCTACCTCCTTGGCTCATATGCAAGATGCAACCATTGAAGTAGAATCTATTATATTGGCAGTTGATAAGCTTAGGAGTAAGGTTGATAGAGAAAGAAGAAAAGGTAGGTCTGAAGGTTTGACTTCTAATTCCTTTGCTTCCCCCCCTCAAATGGATGAAGTAACCAAAATACTAAAGTCACTTTCTTCTAGGATGGAAATATTCGAATTGGAAGGAAAGAAGAGCTATATAAATCTACAAATTGATGATAATAGGGGTAGTTTCAAAAGACCAATCAATTCCCCTCAGACAATCCAAAGAGATCAGAGGAATAGGGACCGAGATGATTAGAAAATACAAACTCCTCTCCAAAATAACTTGGTTACCAATGAAGATGGAGAGGAAGAATATTTTGATCCTGATATCCATTTCCTTGGAGATACCTCTTCATCCCCTCATTTAACTCAGGATGCATACGAAGAAGCCCTCATGAGTAATCAACTGAATGAGCTGAGTGAAGGAGAAAAGACCCTAGATTTAGTCTTTGTTTCACCTTATCAAGAGACTATAGCTTTGTCCTACAAGCTATAATTTGAGTCTACCAACAACATGGCATAATATAAAGCTCTTGTTTTAGGTTTAAGGGCTACAAAGGACATGGGGATTAAGAAGCTATCAGTATTTGGTGATTCAGAGCTAATTGTTCATCAGATCAAAGGTATTTAAGAAAGCTAAGTATCCTAGGCTCAAAGCTTATAGAAATGAAGTGTGGGACCTAGTTGACATTTTCTTCTTGGCTTTCAACATTTCATTTATTCCAGGAGAGGAGAATACCATGGCTGATTCTTTGGTTGTTTCAACAAGCCATTTCAAAGTCCCATTACCACCAAAAATCAAGTATGATGTAGAGGTGACATATAGGCCCTCTGTACCTGACAATGTCAAGCATTGGAAGGTGTTTCAGGATGACCTGGAGCTCAAAATATCCCTTGATGTTGTTGATGAATTTTATGCATTACATATAGATCAAGATCATGACTCTGAAAATAATCCTATGGATGACGTTCTTCTATGAAAAATCGCCCATCATCATATTGTTCAGTTGCCTAGAAATCATATTCCAAAAGGACTAGTTCCTTTGGAAAGACTATTCGATGGGAATGATGTGGCAGTGAAGGTTAAATTTTCAGCTGATGATGTTGATGTAGCTGAGTACAATATTGGTACAGATAAGGATCCAAAATTTTTCAAGTTGTCAAGCAGCTTGTCAAGGGAACAAAGGGTTGAATATGCAGAGCTATTAAGAGAATTTGTTGATGTGTTCGCTTGGACATATGAAGATTTCAGAACATATGACACAAGTGTCAATGAACATAAGATACCATTGAAGGAAGAGGCCAAACCTTTTAGGCATAAATTGAGACAAATAAATCCTATGTTGCTACCTATTATGGAGAAAGAGGTTAAAATGATTTTGGATGTCCAGATTATCATCCCTCCGAGGTATTCTAAATGGGTGGCCAAATTGGTTCCAGTGATAAAGAAGAATGGATAAATCATACTTTTTGTTGATTTCAGGAACCTGAACAGAAGCTCTAAGAAGGAAAATTACCCCCTGCCAAAGATGGAGCACATATTACAAAGAGTGACTGGTGCATCTAGGATGTCCATGATTGATGGATTTTCTGGCTACAATCAGATTTTTGTCTTTCCCAAAGACAGAGAGAAGACAACCTTCACTACTCCTTGGGGTACATTCATGTATGCTAAGATTCCCTTTGGATTGATGAACGTAGGGGAAACCTTCCAACGAGCTATGGAAATTGCATTTAAGTGGGAACATGAAATGTGTGTGGTCATCTATTTGGATGACATAACAATGTTCTCACAATCTGATGAAGAACATCATGACCATTTGAAAAGGGTCTTTTTGAAATGCAAAATGTTTGGTCTCTCTTTAAATCCAAAGAAGTCATTATTTTCCATGAAAGAGGGTAAACTGTTGGGGCACATTGTGTCAGCTGAGGGGGTAAGGATTGATCCAAGCAGGGTAGAATCCATCCAATCTTTGTCACCCCCTATATCCAAGAAAGAAGTTCGGTCTTTCTTGGGGAAAATTAATTTTTTGAGAAGGTTTGTTTCAAATTTTGCTGAGTTGGTAAAGTTTATCACAACCATGTTGAGGAAAGGAAATGAAATCAAATGGACTTTTGAATCTCGTAACTCTTTTGACCAAATAAAGAAGGCCTTGACTGAAGCACCAGTGCTCATCATTCCTGACTACTCCAAGGAGTTTCTAATTTTCTCTTTTGCCTCATTTGACATAGTAGCAAATGTTTTATTGCAAAAAAATGTCGAACGGTTAGAGCGGCCCATTTCCTTTTTCAGTAGGGAACTAAGAGATGTTTAAATAAAGTATTACATCATGGAAAAGTAGGACTATGCTTTGGTTAAAGCTCTCAAATATTTCATAGTTTATGTGCTATATTCAAAATTCATTTCATATGTCCCTTCAGTCTCTGTGAAGGAAATCCTCATTCAACCTGACATAGATAGAAGAAGGAGCAAGTGGATTGCCAAAATCCTTGAATTTGATCTTGAAGTAAAGCCTACAAAATTGCTTAAAGGTCAAGGTTTATCTAGGTTGCTGGTTGAATCTAAATATAAATCCTTTGGAGTCAATTTCATCAACAATTGTTCATAGAATAAACAAGCTAAGTTGTCTGATGAATATCCTAAAGTCACACCCCCATTGGAAGGATGCATTTGGTACAAAGACATTATATTTTTCCTAAATAAGTTGCAGCCTCTTGATGGCATGGAAAAGAGAAAGGTAAGAGATTTGAAGCTCAAATCAATTAAATATTGTCTGATTGATCAGGTCTTATATTGGAAAGACCCTTTAGGAGTGTTGTTGAGATGCCTAGACCCACAGGAATCCCAAAATATTATATATGATTTTCATGATAGTTTATGTGGGGGGTGTTTTTCCAGAGTTTATACTTAAGGATTGAGAGTATAAAGCCTAGGCATCCAAAGAGGGTGTGTAATATAAAGAAAGGAAAAAACAACTCTTAGGGGAAAATGATCTATGTCTGATTTTTGAATTGTCTTTGTCTAGCTTCCAATTGTTCCTAGATGCTAATGTCCTGTTCAATGACTTCCCATGAAAGTTCAAGCTCAACCCGGGTGGTAGCAGTTTTTAAGATGGTGTTGAAAAGAGTTAAAGCAATACTGGTTTGGTCTGTGAGACCAGGTTCGATATTGGGTTGTCTCATAACAGGTACTTTCATAGAGGAAAAATAGTTTTAAAGATTTGTGTCTTTTTAGGTTGTTGTTTCTATTTTAGATTATGTAAGGAAAATTCTCAAATTTTGAATTAATAGTGTGAAAAAATCAAAGGTCATTTCCCATATTTGAGCTAAACTGAAAACCGTGCATGAAATGAAAGAAAACATATAGTTGTGAACAATGTGAGGCATCAACTAGGGAAGAATCTCACTTCGTGAAAAAAGAAGAAAAATACAAGAAGAACTTCAATGAAGCATAAGATATAAAATCTAAGTAATTCACATGTCTTGTACCTACTGATAGCTGGTACAGAGGAAAAACTATAAAAAAATTAGATGACTAAAATAATCAATCACCACAATAGATGTTGTACTAGATTGCAGCTAAGCATTCATCAAAGATATATAAGGAATGATATTAAATATTAAAAAATCAGAGGAACAGATAACTCAAACTTGACGGGATCTGGAGTCTTCGACTTGCATTTGTATTAAATATGGAAAATGAAAAAATTTCTTTGATACAATTAGCAGAGAAAAAGCCCCTGATGCATCTTTCAAAAATGTATTTATACAAAGAAAATCATCAACCCTGGATGGTTGGTATTCTCCTAAGCTCCTAGGTGCTGACGGTTATAGAATATGAAATTCGAACCATTTTGCTCAGTTACTTTTTAACTTTTACCAATTGTACAAAAACAAGAACAAATATGTCACTTCATCATTTCTTTGAAACGCTTCCTTCGCTCGGTCTTGAACACATGACATACCTTTCCACAAACTGCATCAAAATTGTAGAAGGCTCTGATGTATTCTTTGCTTCAAACATATATAACTTCCTCTAAATTAGGGGCAACTCATCTTCAATCTTTCCCTTGCCAAACTTTGTTGAATGCAACTGTAGATTCGGCTTTATTAACCACTTATCTATTTGGGCGATGTCGAGTTGTTTCAATTGTGAAATCTCGAGATGGACTTCATTCAAGCTATCCCTGATATGCAGTTTATGCCTTCCAACATTTATCTATCCTAATAGCCTAGGACAATAACCTTTACCAATGTCCAGTGTTTTTGTATCTAGATAATCAAATACTTCTTCACATTCTCTCCTAACTTCTCTTGCCATTCTCCTACTTTCGGAAATATTAGTCTCCCATGTATTTAACATGATGTATCCCATGATATGTTCATCTACAATCAGCTTTGGTATTGTTGGTACTTCCTCTCTGGCCAAAAACACCACTTCCTTTTGAAAAGCAGCACGAGCTGTTGTGGCCTCTTTTTCCTTTAAAACAATGCTATTTATTGAGTGGATTATTTCCAGGAATTAGTTTTGGACAATTTCTATTTTGGAAAGCATGTCCTATTGTTCTTCTTGTATTTTCTCATGTACCTCTAGTAATTGGGCTTGAAATGTTGTTATATTCACAACTTGTCCTTCAATAGACTTCAACTCAGCCTATAGTTGTCTCACTAATTCTTCCTTCCGAATAACTTTTACCTGACTCACTTGCATTTGCTTGTTTGCTTCATCCAAACTAGACTTCAACAATTTCATTTCCTCTTTGTCCACAGTTCGGGCGTGTTCAACCCTTTGATTTACCTCCCCTCGAATATTATTCTCTGTGTGTTTTACCTGGTCCTGCAATTGTGCTATCATTTTATTTTTATGTTTCAGATTTGGATCTCCCATAGAGCCTGCTACTTCTGTGGTGAAATCCTCCTCTTCTAGGTTCTACCCATCTATGAGCACTTTGTGTTTCTTCACCATTGTGCCTTTGCTCAGATGCATTTCCTATTTCACTATGGCTTTCCTCTTCTTACTAAAAAAGTAATTAGAGGAATGTATCTCTTCTCTAGAGATGGGAGTGAGGTCACTTGTGTTAGCACTTGGTAAATTTCCTAGAGGTTGAAAAAGAAGAAATCTACAAAGGTAACCTTATCCAACCGCTTTTAAAGCTGGGATCTAGCCCTTCCAGCTTCAGAGAGGGATCTCTCTATATGATTTAGCTTTATTTTTAACTTCAGGTATTAGGCTAGGTAAAGAAAATGTTGGTTTTGTTGTCAAAGAATTTTTTTTAAATTGGTTGAGACGATCTACACATCCATTGGGCTATGGGGTCTGTGTTTAATTAGATATGAGATATAACCAGAAACGCCAAAGAAGTCCTTCACAGGGCGAGATAATATACTCACTGGATCTTTAGTAATTAAAATGATGGACAGAAGAAAAGATAAGAAAATAACTTCAACTCACAAGCAATTAAGAATTTCTTAATTGAAGATATTAGAAGATAAACATTAAAATCTTTAGAATCGGAAACAGGGTATCAAAGATAAATTCTACAAAATTACGTTATTCATAAATATTAGTTCCAGAAAACAAAATGGTTACAGAGAAAGAAAAACATTCAACTTAGGAAATCAACATCACCAGTGAAAATACGCAAGAATCCTGTAAAAGTGCCTCTTCTTTATTAATGGTAGACCTCTTCAAAAATAGTACAGTTTGATAGCAATAGGGTGTGCGAATCAACCACCCCCAATACTTCCAAAGTTGAAGTATTTATAATTCAAATTACAAACGTTCCTGTCATAACTGATCAGGACGTGCTCATTCTATTTTTAGTCTAACTAATTTAACTAATCAAAACTGCTTGATGATTCAATACAACTGCATGCAGAATTTCTGGGGTAGGCCGTTGGTGAGGTGCCTTCGCAACCTCTTCTGACTGGACAGGTGACTGGATTGTGACAGCTCATCTTCTAATCTAACAGATCACAAAGTTCTTCCCATCTGAGATGACTTGGCACTGTGACTTTAAGTAATCTCTGATACACTTCATCCATGTCTGTATACTTAGCAAATGTAGGCTTAATGAGGAATATGTATTTAATCTCGTGTTGGATACTAATATCCAACTGCAGGGCATCCATGAATTCTTTGCCTGTGATGCTCCCTTGTATCCCTGAAAACTTGGAACTGTCCTTAGACACTTCAACCAATCTCTTCTTGTAATCAGGGAGTGTCATTAATCTGTCATTAATGACCTTCAGACCAGGTAGGCCTTTCTTTTGGAGAACATCTATCTTATTGAAGAACTTCTGTACTCCTTGATCCATGACTTGAACTTTTTCCTTGAGCTGAAGCATTAGACTTCTCTTGGTTAAAACCTTTTTTACTTCAAGTATGGTCTCAGTTCTATCCTTGATCTTTAGTTCTTCTAGTTCCTCTCTGGTCTTGGAATTCAGGAACCTGATGATCTCATTTGCTTGTGCTGGCATGTCTCCCAGCTCCACTCTGATTTTCTCAATAGCTTGTTTTCTCCTCTGGAGAAACTCATTTTGTTCAAACATGATTTGAATCATTGGCCAGATTTCATTAATGGACTTGGTGATATATGTCCATACAATCTCTTTGACCTCAACCAAAGTCTTCCCTGCCATTGTTTTCTTTTGGAGCTGCTGTAACTCCTTCCTAATATTCTTATTTACCTGATTTTCTTTGGATAGGCTTGTCTGGAAGGAAATCTTGAGCTCTTGGAGGTTCTCCACTTCTTTCTTAAGCCTACTGATTTCTGTCTCTTGCAGGTTCATCTTCTCCATAGACTTGGCAAGGTCTGTTGTTCCTTCTGGAAGTGACACTGGTGTTTATCGCTGTCACTATTGCTATGCTCAATCCTGCAATTGGGATAGCGCTCAATGGAATGCTTTCCATTGGCTTCATCTGATCTTTCTCCTTTAGTAGTCTCTCCATCTCAGCCTCCATCTCTTTGAGCTGAGCATTCTTCTCCATGAGTAAATTTAGCATCTCATCCTTCTCACCTTCCTTCTCTGCTATCTCCTTTGCCTGTGAGTCCTCTGTGAGTGGGAGCTTCAGCTGTTTTCTTAAGGATGCGATGTCGGCATTTTTATTTTTTATCATCTCTTCTATCGCCTTGACATTCGCAGGGTCATAAACGATCTTGAGGACCAACTCCTCCAACGTCTTGATTCTGTTGTCTTTTGCGAAAGATGATATTTTTTCCAGCTTGAGCTTTGTCTGAGCGTTGTTCAATGATACCTGAAATCTTGCTACAGAAGTTGTAGCGTGTGCCAATGTGTGAAAAACCATCTCCCCAGTTTGTTTGTGAAGATCCATCTGATCTGCTGGATGCACATCCTTCACCTGGAACTCGAAGGTGGCCCTTTTGCAGTCTGATATCACCTTGGGATCCGGTACCTGTGCTTGGAGGTATGCCATGTGCATCCTTCCCTTTTCTATGTCAAATGTCGAAAGAAGCCTATGCTGAGCTGTGGACGACTGCTTCCGAAACTGGGAATAAGTATTGCTAGTGAGTGTCTGGTTCTTCTTCTTGATCATTTCATACTTTTCGAAAATGCCCAACTTGGTACTAGTTTTACTTGTCTGAGTATCCAGGGGAGAATCTGTGGATTTCTTCGGTATTGTTGTTGTGATTGCCTTGTGCTGGCTCGAACTGAAAGGTAGAGTGATTGGCTTGACCCCTGTGGTAGTTACTGTGGTAGTCGAAACTTCTTGTTCTACTGTCGCGCCAGGCATTGAAACTGACTTTGGCCTCTTGGTATGCATCTGGAACTCCTCTGATGACACCTCTATTACCAGAGGCGACGACTCCTGTCGGGGCCTCTTCTCCTTGGGGACCTGAGGTGTGGTAGTGGGTGGCACACTCGTCGAGGGCACCTGCTGTTCCACTTCAACCTGCTGCTCCATCTCGATTAAGGTGTCAGGCACCCATACTGTCTGATTTGCAAACTTTTCTATCTCTGGCTTGGGCTCATGAGCATACGGGACACTCTTATTGTTCACCCTCATTTCCGAAATGATCCCGTATGGATCATAGTGCCATGTGAAACTTGTAAATAATTTCATCTCCTTCAACATTCTATCTTCTTCCTCCCCTGCGCCTTGACTAATGCAGATGAATGAACCAATCTGCCCCTTGATTCTCAATTGCTGCTTCTTCTTCAGGGAAACAAAATGAATGTCATCTGAATTCATTATCTGCCTAATATATTCTAATGCAAAAATCCTTACCGTCACATATTGAGGTAGTTTGTAAGGCGCCAATTTGCACCCGAAAAATCTAATTTCGGTGTGATTCTGATACAAGTACCAGTCTCCTGTCTTTGTGTTGTCCGAGAGATGTAGAATTCTCTAGAATTCCTCGTTTATTCATGGCTCGGGCCTGCCACTCAACATGCTTACCACTGGGTGGTAAAACTGGTCAATGAGAGCTTTGAAGTCATATTCAACAGAGTTATGCTTCAGAAGAGAAGTCCATGCTATGACTGGCTGGGGCCTTCCATCTGCATCCATCTTCTACATAGAGAAACTGAATTTGTCAGCTTGAAAGTAAACGAACATGTATGCCAGTATGGAAGAATATATGAACATACCCTCTGTGGCAAAATTCACGAATTGTTCGTGAATATTATCGGCCAACAAAGTGCTGTAGTCGAATTGCGTTGTGGGCTTTTCATCGTTTGAGAAAATGGACAGAAAACCCAGGATGGGCTCATCTACCCATTGGTCAGAATAGTAACCAAGCAGGGCACAAAGGGAAGAAATGATTTGGTTTCCTTTGGTGGAGAACATGGAAGAAGGGTAAGGGGGATTGGTGGAAGGGAGTTGAGTAGAAGTGGGGAAGAAAAGCTCGAATATCTGAGCTCTCTGAGGAAAGGTCATTTTCTGATATAACTCAGTGAGGATTTCTAAATTGAAAGGGGATGCAGATTCATCATAGGGAATTTGCATCATCTGGTCAATGTCTTCGGGAGTGATGAAGAAGAGGACGTCTCCATATGAAGAGACGATGGCCCTCTGGTCAGGGATGTAATGGGCTTGGCATTTGAGGGAAAATTCAGGGAAATGATGAATTTGGGGAAAGAGATACAGGGGCAAATTGGACTCCCAGAGTCCAATTTCATCACTCTGGTCTAGGAACACCTCCCGGAGCCATGACTGAAGATCAGAAAAATCAAAGTCGCAAGGGGTATCTGCGATCAATCGATCTTTATCAACCAGGGGAATTTTGTCCAGGTCGACAGGAGGTGGAAGAAAAGGATTCTCTTCTTCTTCCGCTTGTCTTGGCTTTAACACCATTTCAGCAATAGTACATGCAATAAACACGATGTTAGTGGGGTAGACTGATTGTGGATGAAGGTGGCAGAAAAGAAATGGAGGCGTAAGAGTAAAATTTTCTGGTGCGATGGACGAATAGTGAATGAAGAGGGAAAACAGTAGTTTTATTTAAAGCTGGGGTCGGTTGGACGCGGGAAAACAGTAAGCATGACAACGGGTATGTTATCCAGTTATTAATGGACAACGGGCTACTTGGGGGTAATATGGCAGGTTACGGTGGCCAAAACATATGGATGGTTGACGTGGCTGCTAGGGATTGGAGGTGATGGGAAGTGAAAGTCGCCATAAGGGGCTGGTCATGAGTGGAAAGGGTAAAGGACTGACAGTAGAGATTGACAGCAGTTATGGGATGGGACATGACCCTGGGAACGAGTGGGACAAGTGGACTCACTAGAGGATGACATCCATGAGTGACGGGCTGTCAGACAACATGTGGGGGATGAGACTTGAGGACCAATAGGCTGATGTCACATATGACCAGGGGCCCACCGAATGGAAATATCTATTCTGGACCCCCCCCTCAGTTAAAGGTAGAACACCAAGGGGGGTCCGAAATTCATTTTGAGCCATAGATCTGTGTGCTTGTTTCTTGGCCGCAGATCTTAGAATGCTTTTTAATACTTATTCCGGACCCCCCTCCCCCTCCATTAAAGGAAGAATGGATGGGGGGGTCTGGAATCCATTGTGGACCGTAGATTTAAGCGCTCCTCCCTGAGCCGTATAGATGAGCGCCCATGTTATTACCAATTTCGGACCCCCCCCCAC
>JASDQU011403556.1:599-18680 GCA_032191745.1 Picea mariana
TATTCATAATATTATTCACATTCATCGACCTTTTTCACAAGGTCCATTCACATCACACATTCACATTTTTGAGTTTGCCACAGTTCTTGGCCAATATAGTTATTTTTACAAACTGGGAGAAACAGGGTGTTACAATCACCATTAAATTTAGGGAAAATTTCCCTCCACTCCGTAGAGAAATGATTTGGATATCCAAGGATATTCTGAACATCGATAGAAGGGTACACCTTATGGAATTCCATGGTTCCATTACTTAGGGTAATACCTCAATGTATTTGCTAGATGAACTTTATGAAAATCTCATTAGAAAAGGAAAAGGGCACTTCCCTCAAATGGAGTCTTCATGCAAGCTTATGGAAAAATGATTTGGGATCAAATCTTGCCAAAGTGTCATTAGGGTATGAAAGAGGATTCAAATCCTCCCCATCAACAATGCCAAAATGTTATTTCACAAACTGTAGGTTGGGAAAATCTTGACCCAATCCACGAGATGGCGATAACTGTGGGAGAGTATAACCTCACTTTCCACCTCATTTCCCTCTAGGGTCACCCAGGATTCCCCCTTTGTGTTGTATTTATCCTTCACTAAAGCGAGGGGAGGATTTATATAAGGTGATAGTGGGTAGAATCTCCCACACTTATCACCATCTCGTGGATTGGTTCAATCTTTTCCCAACCTACAGTTGGTGCCTTGATAACAGGGCTCATCTTCAATGAAGCTTGATACCCATTATTATATACAAACTCAACCAAATGAAAGTAATATTCCCACTTAGATGGCTTACCCATCACATACATTCTTAACATGTCTTCAATTACTTGTTTGAATCTCTCTATCTATCCATATGACTGTGGATGGTATGTTGTGCTAAAGTTAATATTTGTACCAAATCCTTTAAATAATCCTCTCCATAAATTTGAAGTAAACTTTGTATCTCTATCCGAGGCAATTTCCTTAGGTATCCCATGCAACCTAGAAATCCCCCTCATGTAAATTTATGAAATATTAGTTATTGTATGAGTCATTTTAACAGGAATAAAATGAGAAGCCTTTGCCAATTTATCAACCACTACCATTATTGAATCATGTTTCCTTGTTTTCCTGGGAAATTTAGTTATAAAATCAATGGTTACCACTTCTCATTTATTCTTTGGAATTGGTAATGGTTGTAGAAAACCCTATGGGTTTCTATGCTCAACCTTCACTCTTTGGCATTCCATACATCTAGAAATGTAATAAAAAACATCATTCTTCATTCCAAGCCAAGAGAATTGGATTCTTACTGTTGTAATTGTTTTGACTCTCTGACATTCCATACATCTGGAAATGTAATCAGCAATATCCTTCTTCATTCCATGCCAAGAGAATTGGCTTCTTACTGTTGCTATTGTTTTCACTCTATGACATTCCATACATATGACAATGTAATCAACAACATCCTTCTTCATTCTGGGCCAAAAGAATTGGCTTCTTACTGTTGTAATTGTTTTCTGGTAACCAGGATGTCCAGCATATGGAACATTATGCATTTCTTTCAATACCAAATTCCTGAGTTCTCCGGAACGAGGAACATAAACTCTATTTCTATGCATAAGTGATCCATTTTCCTTCATCTCATACTCTTTATGCATACATTTTCTTGTTGTAAAATTTATTTTACCTGTAGGTAATGTTGATCTGTAACAACAACATCTAAAATTATGCTCTTCAAATATGATTGATGCATACTAATGGTTGTAGCATGCATGAGATGTATCTTTCTATTGAGTGAATCAATAACTTAATTTTCTTTTTCTTTGATATGCTTGACATCAAAGTCATACTCACTTAAAAATTCCAGCCATCTTGTTTGCATGGCATTAAAAGTTGGCTATTCAAAAATATATTGCATACCACTATGGTCTATCCTTAGTTCAAATATCTTTCCCATGAGATAATGTCTCCACATCTTCAATGCATGAACTAGGCAGAAAGCTCCAAATCATGTGTGGAATAATTCCTCTCATTTTCTTTAAGATTTTAGAACTCATAACAAATGGCATGCCCATTTTGAGTTAGGAATCCACCAAGTCCTTCCTTGCATGCATCTATACATACCACAAGATTCTCATTTTGTTCAATGATCTTTAAAATAGGTGCACTAGTAAGTAACGCCTTTAAAAAATTAAAGTTATCTTCTCACTTTGTTGTCACTCAAACTTAATTCCCTTCTTTTGCAAGGAAGTGATGGGATGAGAAATCTTAGAGAACCATGTTATAAACCTCATGTAATATCTGGCTAATCCCATAAAATATTTTATTTCTGAAACACTCATGAGTGTTGGCCATTTTCTAATCGATTCAATCTTCTTTGGATCTACTTCTATACCTTCTTTTGAAATAGTGTTCCCCAAATAATGGATCTTTTCTTGGTAAAAATAACACTTAGTAAGCTTGGCATAAATATGATACTCCCTCAGCACTTGCAACACCAACTTCAAGTGATTTTCATGCTCTTCCTTGGAATTAGAATAAATAAGTATGTCATCCAAGAATACAATGACAAACTTATCAAGAAAATTTATGAATATGTCATTTGATGGCCCTTGGAATAGCAGCAACAATATTGTTGTATCCTTGGCTCCTACTTTACTTTGTCAACCCGGGGTTCATACAAACTTAAGAAGTGTTATGAATTGTGTATGTGGTATGCACTTGTCAGTACCAAAGTTTTGAAATTGATCAGGGTTTAATAATGGTGGAAGAAAATAAAAATGGTAGAAAGCAACTCTAAATTGTTACTTGAAGGGAAAAAAATCAATTTGAAAGTAAAGCTAATATAGATTGCATGAAAAGAACATATTCAATCTAAATTATGACAGAAAGTTGTAATTGAAGTAAAGCTACACTAATGCATGAATAAAACAAGCTAATTTGTCTAACCCTTTGATAAATAACAATCCATATGTCTTTTTATTGTTTTGTGATGTTTTCATGAAAATATGACTAAGATTAAAATGAAATTTAAAGCTAAAATTGTCCTACATGAAGTTTCTACATGAACTACACAGTTTCTCCAGGAACTATGTAGTTTCTATAGAAACTAAACTCCTACATGAAGTAGTAATGAGGCCTAGAAAGGTAGTGTAAGCCTTTAGAAGCATGAACATAGCTAGACTATAATAAAATCAAATGAATTTGAGGTTCTTGGCCTTGGGAGGCACTTAAGAGTGCTCCAAAAGGCTATTGAACATTTATACATGATACCTATTGTAACTAACTAGTCAATGATAATCTTAACAAATCTAGAAATAATTATGCAAAGCTATATTAGGCTTCAAGAGAAAATGAAATGCTCATCTAATCACTGATTAACATGCATGAAAAATACATAAATTGCAACAAGGTCCTTGAGCCCTCTTGAGTGGGCCCTACCTAAGAAGATCAAGGAACCTTAAGAAAACTTAATAAGATGAAAGAAGAACCATCTTTATTTCATTAAAAGGAGGAATAAATCAAGAGAACAAATCTTAAGTCTCACAAAAAGTATTCAGAAAGTCTCAATAAAATATTTCTCAATAATTCTATCATTTTCCTAGGCTAGAGGTCTATATATATATGCCTGACACTCATGCTTAGATTAAGGAGTGGAGTGGGTGAATGATGAATCTCATCCAATTACACTTGTATCTTGAACCGTTGCTAACCAAGAGTGATCATTTATGAACAAGGAGCACTCTATAGGTAGGTGGGGACAATGACCCTTGATCCTTGGATGGCAGCACTTTGAGGGAGACACAATCCCTTGTTTATAGGGTGTTGGCGCCCCTAACTCATGAAGTTTGACCTGCTTGGTGGAATACACATATTTGGCAAAAACATTAGAGAAAAAAGACACATTATACACAAAGATCCACCTCAACACAAATTCACTAAGAAACATACAAAATATCCATGACTTGCTACTAAATATGGTCAAAAGCAAATATAAAGTCATATTGTGGTGGGAAAATGTGCCAAATATGAGCCTTTGGAATAGGAAATAATTGGGCTCATCACCATTCATTAAGCACATAAAGACAACTAGTGCATTGGTCAGCCCAAATGTCACCACTACAAATTCATAATGTCCATAGTTGGTTCTAAAGGTTGTCTTACTAATGTCTTCTTCCTTGATTCTTACCTGATGGTATCTGAATCTCAAATAGGTCATCAATTCTGGGTAGAGGGTATTTGTTCTTCATAGTAGATTTATTCAACTATCTAAATTCAATGCACAACCTCAATGTTACATCCTTCTTTTTGACAAAGAGTATTAGTGCTCCCCAAGGTGAAACACTTGGGCGTATGTACCCTTTCTTCAACAATTCTTCCAGCTGCATTTATAATTATTTTAATTCTAGTGTACTCATTCTGTAAGGATTTTTTTATCTTGGGGAAGCTCTTGGTACTAAATCAATAGAAATATATTTCCCTCTTTGGTGGCAATCCTAGTATTTCTTGGAATACATCTTCAAACTCTTGCAATACTGAAAAATCTTCAAGGCTTGGCCCTTTTGTCTTTTCTGGATCCTCCACATGAGTTGCATACAATTGACATATTTTCCTGAAACATCTATTCAATTGTAAAGCTGAAATCTCTCTTACAGAAATGGGTCTTGGAATTCCTTTCACAGTGTTATGTTTTCCTTCTTCACCAAGACATGTAAATGTCATGTTATGACAATCTAGGACAACATGATGCTTGTCCAACCAATCCATTCCAATTTGGATATCATAAGATCCTAATTGTATGATATTTAGGTTAGCATTAATACTCACTCCATTAAGGCTTATTGGACAACCTATGACCATCTCATTGATCCTTCTTTTGGTTCTAGTGGCTAGCTGAACCAAACTTGACTTTTCAAGCTTACTTTTCTCCAAATGTAATATGTCCACTATTTTAGGATCAATGTAACAATGTCTTTCTCATGAATCAATTAAAATAGAAACATGATGATTGATGATCTTACCTTCCACTTCGGTAATATTGGATTGGTACTCTGCTTGTCAATATTCTAAGGCTGCATATATTCTTCCCATGTCCTCTATTGTTGTATCCTCTTGGATGGTGTGCATGCTATTCATCTTGTCTTCTTGGTGAGGAAAATCCTTGTACATGTGATATTCTTTGCATCCCCAACATTTGATTGGTGGTATTCCTCTTTTCCCTAAGGAGTCCTCTTTCTTGAATTCATCCTTAGCATACTGGTCTTGCTGATTTTTATTAAGGTTGTTTCTATTGAAAAGAGGTTTGAATCCCTTCCTTCTCTGATCAAATTTATCTTTCTTCTTATCCCTCCAAGACTTCTACAAATATTCTCTACCCTTCCCTTGCTCATACAAGTACTTAGCCTTCCTAATGGTTTCTGTCAAATTTTTGGGATCATTATATTGAATCTTCTCTTTATAAAAGGATGGGAGTCCACTCAAAAACATTTGTATCTTTACCTTCTCATCCTTGATAAACCCCACATACTTAAGCAATCCCAAGAAATTATTTTCATAATATACCATGGTCATGCTTCCCAACCTGAGTTCAAATAAATCTTGCATCTTCTTGTCATAGAAGTGCTCTGAAAGGTAATAATTTTGAAAATATCTCTTGAACTGCTTCCAAGTGATCCTACTCTCATTAATGTGCTCAAATTGCTTCAATTGATCCCACCACATAGCATTTTTTCCATGCAAATGGTATGTGGAAATTATGGATTTTAGGTTGGATGAGTAGTTGTGCAACTGAAATCACTTATTGATTCCAAGCAACCAAGCTTCTACATCATCTTATCTTTCTCTTTCACCATCAAAGGATGGGGTCTTAAGCTTCCTCAACTCTCCTTGCAAACTGTCCAATTCATGTCTTCTTCTTTGGTGCTTGAAAGGAGACACTTTTGGACTACTTATGGAGTCTTCATATGCATAAAATTTCTTTGATGAGTAAGGAGGTGAGTGATGTCTGTGAGTTCTGCTAGAAATTATTGAATTACCAACACTTATGTAGTTGTATCTTCTTTCATAATGTCTTCCTTCTGCCTTCTGCCTTGATTCTGATCCATTCTTTGCTTACCTATACAACTAATTTAAGTTTTGCATCACTTGAGAATTTATATGATTTTGTTCTCTCATCAAATTCTTGTCTGATTTATAACACTTCACTTGTATTCTCAAATGTTTCATAGTCTCTATTAATGTTTTATGTTCCCCTTTGTTCTTGTTCCCATTTAATTATGGCTCTGCATTAACAACACAGATATTTTGACCTTTGGCTTCTTTATCATGACTGAAGTCTCCCTCTCCCTCCTCATGTCCCAAATATGCATTCTTATATTGAAATGATTTGTTTATCTACCCTAATTCTGCAAAATGTGCAAGCAACCATTTTTGTTAGAATTATGCATATCATAAAAAAAAAATGTAAATTAATGCTACAGGTCCTTTTTTTGCTCACCTCATGAAGAATTATATCATAGTTCTCCAAATTGTAATAATTATAGGATATTATCCTATGAATCATATTTTTGATTACTATACTCATGCCTCATTCATATCTCTGAGTTAAAAGTCATGGCTTCCTAAAAAACCCACCTTCATCCTTTTTGTGCATTTTTTCCACTGGTGTAATTTTATTGAAATGCCAACTTCTGTCCAATGTAGACAAAAATATGTCAGGAACCAAAGAAACTTTTTTATGATAAATGGATAAAAGTAATGACAAGGAATTCATAAAAACTCTCATATTTTCAAGTTGATGCTCCAGTCTAAAAATGTAGCAATCTGGAAATGACAACTTTGTCCCTTTTCACCCGTTTTTCCATATTTTTTTGCAAAATTAGCTCTCTCTCAATTTGTGCACTTCTGGAAAAATTTCAATAAACCAATTTTGTTTGTCTTTATGAGTGTATAAAATGTCTAGTAAGTTAAATTTGCTAGTTTTGTGATATGGGGTCGTGTTTCCTCTGAAAATCTCAAAAATCCCCAAAAAGTGGCCTGAAATATTGGATTTTGACCTATTTCAGTATCCACATCCCAATCCCCATATAATTTATTTAGTTTCTTCATGGGTTACTTTCATGTCTACGTTTTGGACTCTCTCCAAGTGTTTCAGTTTAATCTGGGTCTTTGTCAATGATTTGGACCCAGATCTATAAAAACCACTATTTTGCAATTTCTTGAAAATCCAAGCATAATTGGGAAATCACCCTCTTGAAATTTTATAGATCTCCTCTTTGCAGAAAAAAAAAAACCTATAAATTTTATCTCAATTTGACTTATTATGCTCTAGTTATGGCCAAAATAAGAAAATGGCTCCAGACTTTGTTTTTATTTTTTTGAAACTAATGGATAGTCTTGCGTATCTGGCAATCTGCACCATTGATCTCAATTTGGAAGAGATCCATATCGTTGATATGCTCTAACCCAATCGTCAGTCATCATACCATTTCCTTGGCATTCATTCGTAACACATCTCTGAACCAGCCGACCCGACCATCGATTGTCGACGATTCCCACTACCAGATGAAACACTCTCAATTCGGTTGACCCGACCATCGTCCCATCAACCATTGGTATTTCTCATTGACTAATGAAAAAAAATTCTCTAATTCGATCAACCAGACCATTAGTTGTCAGTTATTTACTTGTTGAAGTGGCATGACACATGGATGTTGGCGTGGCAAGACACATGGATGATGATGTGGCATGACACGTAGACTTTAACATGGCATTATAGATGATGTGGCATGACATATGGATGCTAACATGGAATGACACATCATCACCCTCTTTCCTTCATCGGCCATCGACCATCTTGTGGATGATCTGACACTTCACCAACCCGGTCGATGCCTGACCATCGACCCATTGCCCATCGACGCTTTCTCTTAGTTGATCAGAACACTTTGCTAAATCAGTCGACCCGACCATAGGGTCATCGGCTCGTTAACCATATTCCTTGGATGACTAAAAATGCTTCACCTAATTTGGTTGACCCAACCATCAGCCATTTCCTTTGGACAACTAAAAATACTTCACTGAATTTGGTTGACCCGACCATCGTCCCATCGTCCCGTCGGTCATTTCTCTTGGACAGCTAAAAAATACTTCATCAAATATGGTTGATCCGACCATTGGCCCATTTATGTTGGTGAACAAAACACTCTTCCAAATTGGTCAACCAGACCATCTACCGTCAGTGAATTCCGTTGGTGATTAAAACACTTCACCAATCCAGCTGACCCACCCATCCATTGTCATCTAATTCTCTAGGCCAACTCCAACACTTAGAAATATTTTCTACCAATTATCAACGAATCTAAACCTTTGATCTCCAATCCAAGATGATCTTGATCGTCGATCGGATCCAACCTCCCAAAGGCTAAAATGAATCCAGACTATCGATGTGTCTCCTTTTTCCAACCACTAAAATTAAATTTTGGTCATCGATTTGGTAACTTTTCCAAAATTTGAAAACATTAGAATTTTTTAAATTTTTCAAGGATGAATCTGGGTCGTTTTTCTCGATATCGAACATGATCTCAATTGTCAATTTATCAAACTTTTCACAACACTAGAGTGGCCATCAAAACTCAATTTGTTTTATCTTGCAGGTCAAATCTAACTCTGAAACTGTACATATTGAAGCCATTTAACTTCTTAGACATTCTCAAATCATTTAAACTCGGATCTTCTCACAAATTTGGGGATTTTCTCTCTAAGTTTCCACCATTTCCCCCCAAATTCACTCAAAACTGAAGTCTACAATAGCGAATTTTCTCAATTCGCACTCGTTTCGGCCCATACCAGTATGATGTTTCAACCAAAAGATCTAATTCTAATCTGCTACATACCCAA
Source organism: Picea mariana (assembly GCA_032191745.1). Classification (NCBI taxonomy): domain Eukaryota; kingdom Viridiplantae; phylum Streptophyta; class Pinopsida; order Pinales; family Pinaceae; genus Picea; species Picea mariana. Next base: position 9,472 of record JASDQU011403556.1, read on the forward strand.
CCACCAGGGTTGGGCCACACTACCTCAAGAACACACTTCTTGAACTGACTTTGAATTCTGGTAACATTTAATTAATAAATTTTCTTGAAATACTCTCATGCAATAATCAAGAGTCATGCTACAGCATAAAATAAATGAAAAATATGCCATGCATAGTAATAACAAGCAAGCATATAAATTATAAAAATGAATCTCAGAAATAATAATTAATATACAATGGAAATAAATATACAATCAATGGAAACCATGACAAAGAGAACTTATCTTACACAAAATCAATCACCAACTGGCTGCAGACCAAGGACGTTCCACCCAACCATAGATGTTGTTATCCAAGTCTCAACATCGGGTCATCCTCGATCTAGGGATATGAATCCACAAGGACAGGTTCCAGAGCAACACTCGGCTTCCCAAACCAATCAAAACTCAAGCTCTCATATATTTCTCAACACACAACAATCCAAAGTACCCTAGCTCTCTTCTCTCCATCCTACACCACCCAAAGACAATGAACCCCCTTCACTGCCACACAATCCCTCAGGCTCTACACTTCTTTCTAGGGATCCAGTGCACTGGTCAAGAATATCCATTTTGGTACTTTTAGGATTCACAATTGTGAACAAACTTTAGCACATGTCAATGCATCTTAGGCATGCAAGCACCAATTCATGGTTGGAATAGACTATGAAATACTATAGCCAACAAACAATGGCTTCTTTCCTCGGCAATTTGTCCCCATGCCCCAACCAAGAACAAGAATGTATGAGGAATCATGAATGAGAAGCAATGAATGAAGAACCAAAATGAAGAGTGAACCCCCAAATAGCGCACAAGAGTTTTTTATATAATTACATGAAATAAAGAACCACATAGCCTCCCCCCCAAGAAGCTCATGTAACCACTTTTCTCAATTAAAACCAATATGGGTAATTAAAATATAATAAAAAGGCTTAGCCCCTCTATCCCCTCTCTTGTGCAATCATAACCCCCTTATAAATCATGTACTTTCCCATCTAGCAGCCAACAATGCATTTTATTATTAATAATGATCAAGTATTACATTTCCTAGGGACTTCAACCTCTTTGAATTGTTTAGGAACTCTGACCTTTCATCAATAAACCAAATACATTATTAATATGGGGACTCAAAATCGGGGTATTACATTTTTGGTGGCCAACCATTATCATGTGTGATGTGCTTGGTGAAAGTAACAACGATTTTATTGTTTCTTACCTATTACCGATTGTCCTACCTTTGAGGGAAACTCTTGGTAATCCCTCGATGAACATCTTAGGAACTTTGCTTTCTACTCTAGAGCCATAAGCTCTCTTGACAATCCTACTTTAGTTTGCATCTCTCCTTTCAGACTTCATGGAAAAGATGGTGCCTTGTTTAGGTCCATCCTGCTTGAATCAGTTGGGGAAGTTTCTTTGAGGTATTCTAAGTTGAGTTTTGTAACCCCAACTAGATGTGAGATGACCCTAAGTTGCTTCTAGATAATTAAATATTTTATTGGATTAACACTAATGTGCAAATTGATATATGGTTATGTAATGTATTTACTATGATGATACCCTTTTTTAAGAAAGTTTTAAACATGCCCAAATCCTTGAAGTTCCACTAGAAATTGCTCATATCCCTCCATGGTGTGACTTTGTGGTGGACCCCATGATATCTTAACTTGCAAAGAATTTTTAGAGGCCAAACAAAAATATCATTAAAACCCTAACCAATTTCTTTCAAGATAAGCATGTCATTGCCCGCCCTCCCCCACCCCCCATGATTCACCTTTAAAACTAGGAGTTTGAGACAAGCTATGATTTGATTATTCTATTTTCCATAATTCTCAAGTCATTGATGATATTGAATGCAAAGAATCCACATTTTCCTCTAGTGAAACCAATGTTGAGCAAGCTCGTTTGCCTAATCATGGCCTTATCCCTCTTTAGCATCACCTCATTGTTAATATGCATTTCCTCCCGACTTGCAAACCAATATATCTAATCCTTGATTTAGTGAGCTTCCCTTTTGTGATTTGATTTATGAAGATGAGGGTGACACTAATGAGGGCGTAAACCCAAGATTTGATGTTGAAATTTCCTCCCATGGTTCTTTCTTCAATATGACCCTATTGAACAAATATTTCATAATGAAGAAATGGATTTTGAGTGTGATGTGATTTCCATTGGCTTATAGTTTGAGGACATAATAGATGAGTTGTTTAGCACTTGTCAATTTCAAAGTTTAGCTTTCCCAGGAAGAAAAATCTTAAAAATTGGGAATTCAAGCATGATGCCCTTGCCAACATGTGTGACCTTGAGACCCAATATTTTTTCTAGAATTATCCTTCACTCATAATCATAAAGATACTTGTAATGTTCCCCCTCTTGATCAAGTCCCTAATTTTGATTCATACCTAGTTTATGATGAGTATTCAAGTGAAGAGAAAGAGGTTGTATTACAAGGGGATGAGAGTGATGAGATTGTCTAGGATATGAACCCTTGTATCCCGCAAGAATGGATATGTTCTTCAGTTTTTACTTGCAAGTAGCTACTAAAGTTTGACCTTTTACTCTTATCTTTTAGATTCCAAGCATGTTTGTGAGATGTCCAAACCTAATGGGATTATTTATGACAAGCATCACCCTCTTTATGATGAGTACCCTAATCAATAGGAGTCAAACCACATTGCGCTTAATTTCCATGATTCTTCAATCATTCTCAAATCGAAACCCATTCCCAAGACTTACATTGAAACTTTGATCTTGACCCCTCATAGGCATGAGCATTTGAATGTCTTTGAGATGGGATGCGATGTTGACTTGAAAACTTGGTAAATTTTGTAGGATGGTAATCAATACTTTTGGATCTTGGTAACAAGGAAAATTTTAGGAGTAAAATGTTGCTAATGGGAAAAATTAGAGGGTTTGAACTTTTCAATGGAAAAATTGTGTCCCTATATAATGTTGCATGTTGCTTCTTGCCTACCTTACTCAATGACCCACCCACCTCAATGACCCACCCACTTGAAGATGCATGCATGAGTTTGACAAGGTTAACCTTGTCCATTATATTCTTATTTATTTAAGTTCCCATGTCACATGAAAGGTTACAAGTTGTGAACACAAAAGTAAGCATATTCTCAATGCTCAAGTCTTGAATATTTGATTTTTGAATACATCACAGACTATTATAGTTTCTAGGTGATGTCATATACATAATATTTAGTTGTAGATGAAAGCCTTTGTTCATATATCCATGTTTTTTTGGTAAAATATCGTTGTGTAGTTTCAACACTACATGCACAAATACGGGTTCACAATGAATACAAAAACTATCAAAACAGTCAAAACATGAATGCATAAGTTGATGAGATTAGTACTTGAAAATTTTATTACAGCCTATTTTTGAAAGTTACCTTTCATTACACAATGATTTAATACCAAACCATTTATTTTTTTTTAATTTCTTAAAAGTGTGTTGAAAATTGCCTACATAAAACATTGAAATTATTAAAATAAGCTCAGTAAATCAAATGTAAGTTAAAACCCCTACCAGTTTATATACCTAAATTTTATAAATTTATAATTAAATGAAAAAAAAATGAACATAATGGAATTACTAATTTGCTACAGACTACATCCATGACCAGCTTACAAAAACCTCTTGATATAAAATCTAAGATGAAAATCATCAAATAGTCATAAGAGATGTTGGATAAGGAAATTTGTGTGTTACCTCATTTTAGAAAGTGAAATGTATATTTATGATTGTGGATTTCAATTTATTGTGGTTAGCAATCTTGCCTTGGATTTCATAAAGATTCACCGTCCATCACCAACGATCACTAGTCCTATTTCTAATTGACCATCCTGTCCAGATTTTATTTTTATTTATTTTTTAATTCTCGTAGCATGTTCAACTCACAGTTTTTGTGTGGTTGTGGTTTCTAGAGATTTTTTCTTTTGATTCTTCTTGCTTTTTAAATCCATTATTATTGTTATTTTTTTTGGTATTCTATATTTTTATTTTTAATTTATTTTATTTAAATATTTTTATTTTTAATTTCTTTCATTTAAAGAATCTATTTTGGAAAGGAGGGTTTTTACTGAAAAGAGGTTTTGTTTATTTTTTTTTGTCCTTTAGGATTTCTTTATTTTTAAAACATTAAAGCCTCATAGGAATGAACTATTTAACCCATTTAACCTTTATATTATAAGTGCAAGGCTAATGGTATTGTGCATGGTTTTTGGTTTTATTGCGGTTACTAAATTGCATATATGTGGTTTTATATTGTTTATGAATGGGCTCATATATATATTTGTTATTTGTTAGGCATATTTTCCATTCTTGTGAATATTCTTTCGATCATATTGTTATATTCTTAAACATCTTTGGTTTCTTTGGCTTACCTCCATTTGAAAATAGCTTCATTGTTTTATTCTTTTGGAGTTGGAATTTATTTATCACAATTTTTTTTATTTGCTTCAAATTTTAAAGGGTTTGTTTGTTTCTATGTAATTTTGTTATTCTTTTGTTAGACCTTCGACCTTCGAGGTGTAGGATAATAAGGTGGCTTATCTAATATCTTTTCAAGGGGTATTTCATATTTGGAAATAGAAACCTCTCGTCTTAAGTTGTGATTGTAGGGAAGATCCATTCTCTTTTATGTCAAATTCGTGAGATTTTTACATTTAGGCTCTTCATTGGTTGTGGTTATTTTCTCTTCTTTGAGTGTAGCTAGTGGGATTTTTTGGTTGTTCATTTGTGTTAGAAGAGTTTGTATTTAGGTCTTGGTTTAAGATTGAAATTATATTGCTTTGACTACTTATGCTATTTTTCATCTATATTACGATTCGTGTGTCTTCATCAACGCTAGCATAATAGCTATTTTCTTCTATCTTTATTTTAATGTGAAGGATAGGAAATAAAATTATAACTATGTTGTGATATCATTCTTATGGATCGATATTCCTTTACCATGAAACTACAACTTGATTGTTAGTCACTTATTGTAGGGTAACTGCCTCTTCTATTAGTGTTTTAGACATGGTCTTGACACTTCTTCATTAATGGAAGTGGAGTATAATGTGGTGATTTCCCCCATATCCAATTTGATTTAGTAGAAATAGGGTATTGATGTGGTTGGTAAAGGATTAGAACAATAATATAGATAAATTTCCCCAAATCCTAATCGTACCTAAGAAGTGCACTTATTACATTGATGGAAGACAAGGTTGCTCCATTTAAAAGGTATCCAATTCTTCATTGGAGAATGTCTCGAAAGTGATGGGAAAATGGTCATCCCTATTTATATGGGTCAATGTGTGCATGTTGAATTCTATCTCCCATGGAAATATAAGGTGGATCATTATGAATATAGGACGATTGATACCATGTGAGCCCACCTCATCTCATAACCTTGAAATTGGTTTTTCTTTTTTAATAATTCTTCCCTCTTTTTGGAAGTAAGCTATGTTTTAATGTCTTTAGGATGCATTGTGCAACATGTTTCTCCTCTCTTCTTAGTAAACGGTCCCAATGTTGTTTTCTTATTCCTTTTTTGATCCCTTTGCAAAAATATCTTTTGCAAATGCTAATTCTTGGAATTTTTATGTTATGTTATGTTGTATCCCTATTGTTATGGCAGTATGACAATTGTTCCACTTTTCTAAAATTTATGTAGTTTTTATGCTACTGTGATCTTTCTAATAATATTTATGAAGTAGCATTTATGGCTTCACCTATAGTAAAACTTCAAATATATAAGAGAGAATCCACCATAAAAATTTAGAAATAAACCATAGACACCAAAGATATCCAAACATTCACCATGAACGACACCAAGAATATAGAGAGAAGAACCCTTAAGGTAACATAACACCATCAAATACTCCTTATGGAAGGAATCACTCCACAAGCCATGCTTTCTAAAAGATAATACAATCCAACACATCTCTAATACAATGATACTCATGTGTATTTATACTTTTTCATGAGTATTCCTAGGGGTCTTATGCTAACTACCCCTTATTATTATATTATTTATTTTTAATTACATAGTGGGCATATTCTATTATTATGGCCACATTACATTCATTATATCCTTGGGTACCTCCCTAGGTACCCCATATTATACTCCCCAAGTACATTAAATTGCATCCCCCTTGGCATGTTTCATCCTTTAAATATAGGAAGAAGCCATATAATATGATCTACTAATCAATGTAGTCAATTGGTACCATGTCCAAGCATCCATCCATCCTTGTAAAATATGGGCATGGGGTCCAACTATGGCCTTTCCTCGATCTTGATTTTGGTTTCTCTTTGTGATCCATGTCTTCGTTGTGTTACTTTGATATCTCTATGCATTGCTTTTAGTCCTCCATGTGCCTCCATCTTGGTTTCCTCTCTAGTTCATGTTGGTCCATAGTAATTTTGATGATGCTCATGCCCTTGCCTTGATCATTGTTGTTTCTTTGAGTGGTGTTGGTGGAGATATACAACAACCTTAGATATCGATTCTTCTTTCTTTGACTCTTCAACATGTATTTCATTAGCTTCATCTTCATGTTTATGCTCTTCCTTTGTATTTTCATCAAATTCTTACGTAGTTTCTTCTTTTGACTCAACCCTAGACTCTTCATCTAATGTGTCATGAGGTGCTACAATTTGTTTCCCTGCAAGTACTTATTCATGTGCCTCCTTGTGCCCTCTTTTTTAATAAGAAAAATATCTTGCAATGTAATTTTATTTTTCTTGTACCACAACTTCAAAAAATTATTTTGCACATTAATATTAATTGTACCAACTGAGTCCATCCACGAATTTCCCAAAACAATATCCACATCATCCATATATAGAGCATAAAAATCTGAATGCAACATTAATTTATCCATTGTAATCTTCAAATATTTAAAAAGTTGAATATTTTCACCTTCAACCTATGTGCTTCGAATATTTTTTGTAAGTACTTGCAATCTTTTATTCAAATTAACATTGATGAGATTATGCTTGCAACTAGGGTTAATAGAAACAATAACTTTATCTTGTTTAATACATCCATGAACCTATAATAGAATTTTTCATATGGAAATAAATCCCCATTTCTCTTCTTATCCTTCTTCAAACATGAGACCACCTGTCTAAAAATACGTTTTCAATTTCTTCATCTAAAAATTCCTTCATCATTTTATGGTTAAACAATTTCCACCATGTGTTTGCACGCCTCTTAAATTATATTCTATCCAAAATTTCCACTTATTTCCCCATATTGACTTCTTATATTCTATGTATTCTTCAATACTAGGACCATCATCTTTGCCAGTAAAATATATCTTGTCAAAAATAGAAATAGGGTTTCAAAGAGAATCACTTACTTTTCAGTGGAACTCTTTTATTTAGTTAGGGTTTGAGGTCGAACTTGTAAAATGATTATAACTTCAATTATATCTCTCATATTGGCTATTATGACCCCAATTATGAAATGCCACAACTTCTTGAGATCTACTTGCACTAGTTTGATTGAAATATGTTCACTTTGTCAAAATATATCCAATCTTCGAAATATGTGGCCATCACCAAAAAAACCCTAAAAATGTAGAATTTGAATCGACAACATCTCCACTTCCCGGACTATGTTTCGAGCGATTTTTTTAAAAATTGGATATTTTTCGAAAGGAATTTAGATCTACGGATTCTTTCTTCAAGTTATACATAGAAAGTTTCAAAAATGGACTTAAATACTCTCGTCCTCTTTTTTCCATAAAAAATCTACAAAAAGAAAAAAAGCATCTCCCACTTTGTGCCCAAAAATTCTCCCACTTCATGCCCAAGAAAGAGTTGTAATACCACTTGTAGTAAAAATTCAAATATATAAGAGAGAATCCACCATAAAACTTCATAAATAAACCCTTGTAATTCCCCAAGGCCGAGCCCCTGCTGAATTGTAATGATGTTTAATGAAGTTTATAGGCTAGTGAGCCAAGTATTTATGAGCTGGAGGCTTATGTGTTTATTAGGCCGAAGAACCTAAATGCTAAGGCCAATGAACCTATTTTTTTATATGTTATTATGTAGATCATTAATAAAAATACACCGCTACGTGTAGACCAACCACGAAGAAAGAGTAATGGGGGACTAAGCTCCACTAGGAAGGGAAAAGGAAGGGAGATGAGAGGCTAGGAAAAAGGGGCTAAGATTGAGGGCTCAACCCAAGGGAATATTATAATGTATTTCCTAAAATACTAAAGCTTGTGAAATAAACCATGTTATCCTAAGTCCCTTTGGGGAGAGGAACGAACTCCAAGTGGAGAGGAACGAGCTCCTGGAGAGCCAAGTGTCATCCAGGACACATGAAAATTTATGTGGGAAATTCCATCATTGTGGGGTTTCTCCAACGATACTTACCATTATTTCCATCCTTCCCATGCACCCATTCCCTCACGGACTGAGAAGGCATGCAGTCAGCCAATTTTCACCATTGTTGAACCCTCTATCATCATGAACCTATGTAACTTGCACGCACTGGTATTTTGTTGAGCCTGTACCCTGCCTTACCCTATTTTTCTATTGTGGTTTGAAGAGGTGGGTTGTCAGGCCCGTGGTTGAAGAAGAAGGTTGTCAGGACTGTGAACAACTCTCTCTAGGTGAGAGAGATTGTTGGGGAAGTGTTTTCTCCTTGAGGGGTTCCAACAGCAGCTACAAAGCTCTGAGAATTCTTGATATGGCCTGTTGTTGAAGCCCTGGAAGAGAAGTGGAGTAGCCTATGGACTGTGGAACAATGAAGGTGTATATTCCCAGGGTGGGATAGGCGTGTGGGGAATGAGAGTCTGTGAGCGGTGGGCGTAAGTAGGCTCCTTGGAGGGAATCCTTCATGTTGCGTTGTGCAACTTTATATAGTCTCATCCTAGCCTAGGATTTCCTTTGCCTTGGATGGAGTTTAGTCTCAGCTCGGGGGTGACCCACTATTGATAGCTTAGAGAAACATGGTCTAAGGCTAGGAGGCTCGTGGAAGGTATGCATGAAGTTAGTGGTCTTCTCATAAAAATATAAGTACCAATTCTATATTAATATTACATGTTGTGTTTAAGTATATCTTTGAAGTTTATCAAAATTGTATGTGTTTATTGTCACTTCCTCGTGAATCTTTGTATGAGAAGAATGTATATATATGTTACATTTGCATTATATATATATATATATATAT
>JASDQU011403556.1:24103-43170 GCA_032191745.1 Picea mariana
CAATTCTGATTTGCTTAAAGGCAAAAGGAAAGGGAGGAACAAGAGGAATATAGAAGGAGAAGTATACTAAGGTTTGCTCTTTAAGTTTGTGCTGAGATAGTTCAGTGTTCATTCATTCCTTAATTTATCACAAGCCTAATTCTTTTTATGATAGAAGGGTCTTATTGTAGACAACAAGATTCGGGGATGAATTACATGATTCAGACACTTGTTTTTCAGAGGTGTTGATCTATCTTTGATAGTCTGTGTAGACTTGTCTGTTTGTGAATTAGTTTTCATGACTAACAAAGGCTATTGTGCAGATTCGAGTGGGAACCAATCTGTGGGAAGATGATCCAACTTTTAGAGTTCAGTTTTTGATTTTCTGTCAGAGGTCCTTTTGTATGTTCCATCAGGGATGTCTAAGTTTGACTTTGGTCCTAAATTTCTGCATGAAATTTTGTAAAAGAATGACTCTTTGGTGAATTGAAATGAAATAAAGGATTTATTTATGTCTCATCTGTCTTGATTATCATTTTGGTGACTTTACTTCTGTATTTACATTTATTTCAGCAATTGTTATATTCAGAGAATTACATAAAAACTAAATTTCCAGCAATATTTTTATTGATAAAAGACTATCCTAAGCACTTGTAATTAATACTTGTGAGTTAGGATGTTATTTTTGTTGGCTATAAACATAGGGTGAGATTCCCGTCTATTATTCTTTAGCCAAGCAGAATCTAAAAATTCTTGAGTAAGATCATTTCATATATTTTCCTCAACATTTATTTGGCGACCATAATGGGGAGATCTTCGATATCTCTCTGGTTAATTTTCATACTCGATTTTCATCGATACATTTATTTTTCTGATATTGATTATTTGACTGTTTTATTTCTTAATGACTATTCCTGTTGCAAGGCAGCCCAATATTGAGCCCGATCTTCAATATGAAACCAGCATTTCTTTGAATCTGTTTAATACTATCTTAGATACTGCAAGTACCCGTGTTGATCTTAACCATTCTTGGACAGCAATTGAATGATATATTAGTGTTGAAGAACAATTGGAAGCTAGACGTAGACAACCTAGAAATCAGCAGTAACCCTTTTGTTTCTTCAAGTTTTGGCCTTTCTTTCATTTCCTTAGACTCTTGTGCTTCTAGAAGAAGAAGAGGCTTATCACTTGAAATCATTCCTATTGTTGAAATAGGAAGAAGGAACATTGTGTTATCTTCCCAACAAAGTGCTCTAAGGAGAAATCTGTTTGATTCATACAGTTTGTCTTTCTTTCTCTTACCTATCATCCACAAGATGGCATTTAGTGGTGGCTCTAGTGGCACTGGAAGTTCTCCCTCTTCTCAGTCTTCGTCTTCATCAATGATTGGTAGCTTATATAGCCACCATATCCCTGTCCAATCTACTACAAATCCCAACAAAGTCATTAAAAAGTATGGGATTTTTTAGTTTGAAGAAGACGCCACAACCACACCATGGCATGTGTCCTCTCCTCTTAACCTAACACCTGCTACTCGTCCACTTCCTAAATTTAAAGAGCATCTTCCTAGGTTTTCGGGAAATAACATTGTCACTGCAAACGAACACCTAGTGGCATTTTCTAATTCTTTTCATAACATAGGGGCCAATGACAATGATACTTGCATGCTCTTATTCGTTAATTCCTTGGAAGGAAAGGTTGCAACTGATTTATTTGACCTTCCTCCTAAGATTATGTCTACTTGGGAGGATTTAATCTATTGGTTTTGATCCACTTATGGGAAATATAAAAGCCCAGCCAATAAGTTACGGGAGTATAATAACTTTACCTATAAGGATGGTGAGACCATCAAGTCCTTCAACTTGTGTTTCACCAAGTTATACAATCAAATCCCTGAACTCATTCTCCCTCGGAACCAAGCCACTTTCATGCATTAATACAATGCATTTTATTCCCCCTACCATCATAGGCTCGAGGAAAAGGCCATTTATAATCTCGGTTCCACTCTGCATGCTTTTTTAAAGTATGAAGAACAACTTGAAAGAACAGGTATTCCCCAGGGGGAATCAGTTAGGCAGACGAACATTTATGCCCTCTTGCAACTAGTCCAAGATATGAACAATCGTATGATAGTGTTCGAGTGAAAAGGAAATGTCTCCCCTCTCATCCCTAGAGCTTCATCCTCTTCTGCAACCCCCTTTAGAAATCTGGTTGAAAACAATTTTCAACCTAAAGCTATCTTGCCTCAAAGTTGGTGTAACTTTTTCTAGGAACACCATGAAGAAACCACATGTGAGGTAAAGAAGAGTGCCAGAGATAAGATCTTTGGTAAAATACCAAAATCCACTATCGTTGTCCTAGATTTTGTAGATCCAAAAGATGTCATGGTCGTCAATACTAGGAACAAAGCCTATGCTCCCAAGGGAAAATTTGATCCTCCCCACAGTTCTTCTAGCCCAAGATCATTCTCAACCACTGCTACTCTCCAAGTTATTAAGGTTTCTGAGAGTCAAGGAATCACTCCCCCTCTTCCCTCTTCCAAATACAATATCTTGAATCAGTTGTCCAACACCAAAGTAGATGTAACCCTTCTAGACATGGTTTTCATCCCTGAACAACAGATGCATATGAAACAATTCATGGAAGGAAAAGCTTTTGTTGTAGCCAATCTTTCTGAAGAGGTAAACGAAGAGGATTCTTCTGTAAATAAAGTAGGTGTACATAACTTTATATACCCTGTAAAAAATCCCCCTTTTTATATTTCTATAAATATTATGGATAATATTGCCCATTGTTGCCTCATTGATGGTGGTTCGGGCCCAAGTGTGATGTCGGAGATTATTATGGAAGAGCTAGGATTGTCTTGTACAAATGAAAATGCCAGAAGCATGCTCTCCTATAATAGTCTACAACAAACAACCATAGGCGAGATTAAGGATGTGACTTTGGTTTTATGCGCTCATCCTGAAATAAGGACAATGCTCAGTATTCAGGTAATTGATATGCGTGTAAGTAATTATTCAATCATTTTGGGAAGGGATTGGCAAGACTTAACAGGTGAATACCTCTCACTCGACAGGACACATATATTCATGCCTCGGAATGGTAAGAACATTATAGTCCTTAGAGAGGGAAGGATTTCACCCTACATAGAGAGTGTTCCATAGTTTAGCGTAAACTATATCGAAGAGGACCTAGGAGTGTATTCCATCTTTGTTGAGGAAGATAATATTCCTTTGGAACAAATCAATTTAAATGATGATATGTGGCACATGCACTTTGATGGTTCACACTCTAATGAAGGTAATGGGGCTGACATTATATTGGTTTCCCCTATAGGGAAAATCCATAATTTGTCTTACAGGTTAGAGTTTGCTTGTACAAACAATGCCGCTGAATTGAAGCTTTATTATTAGGCATTGAAAACGCCCTTAATCTTGGTTCTGGCCACCTTTCAGTTTTTGGAGATTTCGAGTTTGTTGTGAACCTGATATGTAAGAAATGCTCTCCTAGCAACAAGATGATGGAACAATACACCCAAAAATTTTGGGCACTTACCTCAAACCTTTTATCTTTCAACATCACTCATATTAGGAGGGAGTTGAATTCAATGGCTGATTAGTTATCTGTCTTTGTATTTTCTCCTAATCAACAAATTTTGTCTCACAAGCCTGATTGTTCTTTTCAATCTCTGTATTGTTCATATATCCTTGACAATATAGGATCTTGGAAGGCCCTCCCTAACGATGAGAGCATTTTTTCTTTCATTCAAGATGAACCTTTTAAGCCCGAGGAGATTATATCCATAGAAAACAATAAGATTCCTAGGGGCTTGACTCCTCTTGAGAGTTCATTTTCATCGAGTGATGTAGGCAATAAAGAAAAATAGAAAGAAGAGGAGCTACGAATGAAGGTGGGTGAAACCATCCCCTTGAACATCGAGGCACTTGAATCTTCAACGAACGATAACATAGGTACCCAATGTTCTAATAAAAAAGTAATGAAGTTTGCCAAGCTACTTGGTGGATTTCAAAAGGTTTTTTCTTGGCCTTATGAGGATCTTCATGGTTTTGATCCTGGTCTCCTATAGAATGTTATTCCCATCAAGGAAAGCATGAAATCAGTTATGAAAAAACAAGGACTTGTTAACTCTGCACTTAATGCAATTGTTCAAAAGGAGTTGGGAATTTTCTTAAAGGCTGGGATCATTTTCCCATCCCACTCTGAGTGGGTTTCAAATTGGGTGCCTAAGGTCATTGATCGTATTAGAAATTGTTTTAGTTTTCACACCTTCAGTCAAGCTATTATGAGAAATATTTCTCCCCCACCTCCTCAATATAGGGATAATTGTGCAGTAGGTTGTAGAGTCACAGTTGAAACCCTTCCTTGATGAAATTCTGGGTTACAATAAAATCAAGGTAAAAAGGGAAAATGTTCACAAAACAACTTTTATCACTAATTGTGGTACTGTCTTATAAATACCTGTCTTTGGGCCTATCTGATGCAAGTACCACTTTTAAAAGACCTATCCACACTAGTCTTGATGAATTGATCAACATCCATATATATCTTGATGATCTAATCATATGCGTTAAAAGGCTGATAATTGCCTCGAAGTTCCAAGTGTTAATTCTGGGTCTTTTCAGAATTTATTTTGTCCTGCATACAAACTCTTGCATTCTATGGGATTTATTGAAGAAATTTTTTTACTACAACACTAACGGTTCTCGCTTGAAACATTGTGAGGGACCAACGAGAAAATATCTAATGTTGTTCAGTTTTTCTGTAAACTAGTAACCTAGTTCTATTTTCCTTTTTGTGATTTTTCTTTTCTGCCTTATAGTAGTCTATGTTAGAACCCTATATAATAGGGAATTAGTGTTCTGAATGAAATTTATCTTTCAGGCATATGTGTTCGCTCATGACGCATGGCGAAGGCGGCGGAAAGCGCCCGACACTGACCAAGCATAAGATGGATGCTTGCGTGCGAAATTCAAAGCGAGTTTTGGTGCATTTTTTAGCAAAATGGGAATTGGTTTGAAAGGCAAAAAATTGTGATTCTTATGGGTAAATGTAAAATTGGGTTTATTAGCTATTTTTGGTGAATTTGGAAAAAATTTGGCCCCTCGGCCTTTGCCTTTTAGCAGAATTTTATGAAAAAATTCGACATTGTTTTTATCAGAAAATTATATGGGCCTAGGGCCAACACCCGAACAACCAACACACAACACAGCACCAACGCCTAACCCCAAAGCCCAAGCCTCGAGCTCGTTTCATTGACATAACATGAGACTGTCAACTAATTTAAATGCTCAAAGATCAGTTCACCACGCGAATGTGGGATATAGCCCACGGGAAGAAAATATTGAGCACAACGCGTCATTGGGATTTGGGAACGTTGGTGCATATAAACACCTATGAATTCTTACACCCAGCATGAATTGCATCAGCAGTAGCATAGTAAAGACGGGTGGAAATGAAACATCAACCAAGTGTTCGGATGTCAAATACCAACAAAAGAGCAACAAGGAACCAATACCAAATGCACCCAGTTTGATATTCTTCAGGGGATTTTTTGATTGAATGTCTAAAAAAATGAGTTGAAGAAATGTTTAAAGGAACATTGTTCTCTGCGAAGAGGAGAAACAATGTATAAAGATGATGGAGTTGAAAGCAGTGAAAAGTCAGTTGTTTCCATTGTTATGATGTGAGCCAATGATTCCAACAAGATAATCTATCCAGCAATGCCCTCTGCAAATGGTTTAAGTTGTAAATATTGTTACAGGGTTTTAACCAAAACCGGTGCGCCTAAGAGTTGAAGACAACATCTATATAAAATGTTGAGGTTTTGAAGATTACACAAAAGACTTATTATTGACCAGATCTCACAAAACTTGATGAGGATTTACCTATGGAGAAGAGTGCATCAGTAAAAGGCATTGCACTGAATATTGTTGCCACTTCTCTCCAGGAAGCTTATGAGGAGTTCAAGCGGGTACTATTGGATTTTATATATGACAAGGATGACCAAACTTCACCAGTGGCAGAAGAGTGGTCTGAAAAAAGGAGATCTGAGTTAGCAGCCTTAGTGGCATCAACAATGAAAGCACGTCTACGGGCTTATGATCCATGCTTTTCACAGACACTAAAATATCTGCTAAAGTGTACACAATGGATACTGCTACCGCCAATCTTTTACATCCACAATTTCTCATATTAGCAAGAAATTGCTTTCAGAAGAACGGGATCCTCCTACAACACTTCAAGAATCATTATATGAAGCTCCTCAATTCAAGGAGGTCGATGTACAAGCCCTTGCACATGCAGTGGGGCTTTCAAGATAGGGTGCAATTGACAGTTTGAGATACATGGATGGTAATTTGTTTGCAGCGTTTCAGAATGAACTAAGTCGAATGAAATTGAATGTGCCAATGGTTGATGAGCTGGTTCACGGATATGGTATTTGAAGCATCGTTCAAATGAAACTGGCAGTCGAGGGCATAGGGTAATTTTAATTCCATGAATGACAAATGGAATGTATCCCAGTTTTCAAGCATAGATCGAACCATCTGGAAAACAAGAAATTCGGGTACAGGGAACACATGGCAGGGGGTTACAGTTACCAAACCACCTCAAGGCATTCGACTGCTACCACATTTGTTCATTGTGATGCTGTTAACTTCCATTCGCCAGCAAACCATTAACTAACTCCAGATGTTAAATCAGCAGGTGCCAAATCATTTTGTTTGTTTAGAAACAGTCCACTGGTGTCAAAGCATTGTAACTATTATCTATTTTTAGAAAACAGAGGTAGAGTGCAAGTCTTGGAAAGGCTGGGGGGGTTGTTTATTATTTATAGAGATGCAAAAGACTAGAAGAGGGTTCGACTGGGCTGAATAGGAGAGGCTTGACCTGTGTGAGAGGTCCAGACCTGTAATTTTCATTTTCTTTGCTGGAGCATGGGTTGTGTTTGGCCAGTTAATATTATTGTAATATTTAGATGATCAACTCAGAAATGTGCAAACTGTTCACAGGATTCCTGTGTGGAAATGTTGGTGGTGTTCTTCTTTGTTAATGTATTTCCTGTCTTCTTTACAATTTTTTTTCAGTTCTTATTACTAGAAGGAAAGTAATAGAGGCAGAATTTATCAGCAGATACTCTGCTTCTCAGCTTGTGGTAATCTTTATGTTTATCTTCTAAAATCTTAGTTCAGGAATTCTTAGCTGCTCCTGTGCCTGGTTTTTACCTCCCCTACTTCTTCCTCAAACCGACGCCATCAAAACTTAAATCGATCCAATGTTTCTGCTACCTTTCCCTGTGTAACAGTCTTGTCCAGATCTGAGATTTGAATCACTTTGTTTAAAGTGCAGACCCCATTTTCCCAATGGCCATCCTTGCTGTCCCAAAGTAACCGTCTCAAAATAAAAAACTCTATATTTTCATTGTTTTTATAACTAGCCTAAAACCCATCCCTTAAAAACAAAGCTAAATCTAATAGAGAGATCCCTCTCTGAGTCTTGGAGGGATAGATCCAAGACTCGAAGCGGTTTGAGGTTACCTCTGTGATTGCCTCAGTAGCCTTAGGCAAATTACAGAGCGCTAACAGTTTGATTTCTACTTTTTGTTTTAATTTTTCCTACTGCTTTTACTTCCTGTCATTAATTTCTGCTGGTTGATTTTTGCAAAATTATTTCTGTCATAATTTTATTGCTCACTATCTTCTAGTTATTTTGGTCAAATAGGATGATTGGATCAGTTCTACCACAGTGGCACTCCTGCAAGGCATTGTTAGTCAATAACAATCAAGCTTACACAGTTGTTGCGATGTTTCCCCTGAAGCATACTTGAATTTGTTATCTGCTTTCACTGTTGTTTTATAAAGAGGACCAGTTATCTCTTGCTTCTTCTTGCCATTTCTTCATCCATTGAGATTTTTTTTTGAGAAAGTCTAAAGATTTTCCCCTCGAAGTTAAGATCAGATTCCAGTTAAATGATTATGCATACAGTGTTAAAAAACCCTCATACTTACCACTTTTCATGATTTATTCCCAAATTTCCGGTCATTTTTCCATTAAATCCGCTCACTTTCCCCTGTTGCATAATCTTATTGAACATATCTCCTTGATCTACTGATTTTGGTCTGCGAAACCATGAGTTCTAAGTACTAAATATGTTGAAAACAAATTTCCCTATGGAGTTGCTAGTTTGTTGATGATTAAAATCGCAACGAATTTTAGCCCACAGAGTATTGCTAAATCCTATTATTATAAGCCAACATATAAATAATACTAGTAGGTGGGACCCCCTTGTAGATTGGAGATCAGGTCTGGTTCTCATTTAATGGTCGTGTTGTTGTTCAACATTGCTTACATGGTTGATGATGTGTTGGTTCTATGTGCGACAAGTAAATGATGAATAAGGCATGTTATGTTATAAGATATAATTTTATGTTGCTACGACCTATGTTATTCATTGATACCATTACTATTTGTTCTTGGGACACTTGCACAATAGACATGTTAGTAACAATACTTAAAAAGCAGTTCGAAAAGGGCAAAAACAATATAACAAATGCAAAAGGAGAAGGGATCTAACTACACAAATATACTACACTACACACATGAATCATCAAAATGATTATGGTTAAATCCTAGCTATAAAGTTAATGGTTATGCGATTTGATTGAGTTATATGGTTAATATGCATATGGTATTTTTTGGAAGGATAGGATGTGGGTGGCGCATTTGAAAAAGTGATATATGCTAATGGTTATGTGATTTGATTAAGTCATATGTAATGGTGATTATGTTATGGCATAAGTTGGGTATGGGTTGCGCTATTGGTTTTAATGGGTGATGGTTTGATTAATTGTGTTAATGGAAATATTGATGGCATGTACTAAGGAATTAATGGACTATGAATGGAGGCGACATGAATTTACTACACGTCACCCTTACTCCTTCGATGGTCACCACCCTAATCGGGCTATTGTTCAACTTTGTTGTTGTGGTTATGCTCTGACTTCCTAGAAGAGAGGAACCGCTCGAGAAACTCACGTTTTAAGGTGTTTTGATTACAGGTATGTCTTTTTTTTACCATCCATGACTCTTCTCTAGTTATGAAATGGATATTGGCTCGGATGTATTGGTTTGTGCTTTCCTTGAGTATGGAAACTGTGTGGAATTGTGATTTTTCTGAAATGCTTTGTTGGTGGCTTTCTCTATGATAATTCCTGAAGTTACAGTGTATTGGATCGTTCTGAGAATCAACAACCATAAATGCTCTCTGTCATCCTTGCCGGTTTAGTGGAGGGTTCCATTTGGTCTAGACTAGTCGATCGCCTTCACGCATTGTATCGCCATACCTAGTCTTGGCTCTCATGGGATTTCAATGAATTTGAAACGCCCTGTATCACTGCGCATTATTCGCTTGGGTATTGGGGTTACTTCATGCTTCCAATAGTCGCGCAGTGGGTTATATTGCTTCTTCTCAGCTCTATTTTCACCACATCATTGTAGTTGGTTGACTAGGGAAGCCACGAGGGTTATACCCCACGTGTGCTAAGTATCGTTGCAAGGCTCAAATGGAGCTTTGCTCCTCTGTTCATGGCTTCTCCTGTCCAAAGTTTTGTCACCCTATCCACAATGTGAATTGTGGTTTTCTCTGTGTGTACGACGTTGGTCCTGGAGGATTTTACCATCAAGAAAAATAAACTATAGCTTCCCTATGTTAATCCACAGAGCAAACCCTTGCTCCCTCAAGTCTATGTGTTGATAGAGGGGACTATTATGTACTGTTGGGTGTATTGTTGGACTGGTGGTGTGTTGTCAATGGAATGAATCACTAGCTCGACCGTTGATTATGTGACAGTGGTGTCGGTTTTGTTTTCTAGTCACTGCAATGGCTATTATAATTGAATGGATAACCCGACACTGTTTTAAATTGATTAATGCACAATGACGCTTCAGGCTTGATGCAATGGTATGAGTGGCGTTCCTATAGCACGAGTCAATGATTACTATAACTATGTGTTTTTAATGGCCTAATGATCATTGGAATCGGGGTGTTTATGACATTTCCATTCACTGTAATAAGTCTGGTTATTCAATTGTGTCGTCAAGGATGAGACTGAGTTTTACATAGTATGGTTTTGATTGCAGTTTGATTGATTTGAACATTTCTGTATGTTGTCTTCTTGTGTTGGATTGATAGCTCGGCACGATAGGTTGAGTTAATGATACTGTGATTGTGTGCTTTAAAATTTTCAAAAGGGAATGTTGCATTATGGTAACTATGGTATGGTATCCACTATGTTTTTATCAATATTAATTGATTGCACCATTGGAGGAAGTCACAGGTTTTTGAACATGGCTTGTTGCAATTTGTTCGATTTTTGAAAAGTCGAGTCTGTTGTTGATGCCTCTTTGTGTTGGATGGATAGCCCAACATTTTGAATGTTTTAGAGTCAAGGAAATTGGACCTGTACAGTCTCATAAATACACTTGTGTGAGTTGAAGTGGTGATTGTTGTCTGTGTGTTTAAGTGGCAAGTCAAGATCTTTGCAATTTAAATATGGATTATTGAGTTGATTGTCCATTGTGTATGTTTAATGAGTATCCTTCATTTTAATAGTGATAGGCACGGGTGCTATGACAGTATAATCTCATTGAAATTAAATTATTAAATGAATTAAAGGACATAATCGAGCACGACCTTTGAGTTGTATTTGATGGTTGAAATATTTGTGAACATAGGTTGATTTTAGATGATGGACAGAGTGGAAATAAATGACTGTTTATGCATTTGGGAATTATTTTTAAATAATTGAATGGAAAAATAAGAAGAACAGAGCTCCCCTATAGATTGTTGTGGAATGCATATTGTCTTGTTTGATGACGTTGTGTTAAATATTTGATTACGAACAACGAGCTAGCTAATGCACAGGGTTGTTTGAGCTATACATAGTAGTTGTTTATTGGGACAGAGTGGTGATTTGGTTGGTGTTTTTCATTTTACAGAATGGTTTTATGGATTACTTAATTAATTTTATGAACAATACCCACTCTCTTTCCCACCATTATTTTTCTAATTACAACCCCTTCACCTTCCAACATTCATTTCTCACTCCTTGTTCTAAAATTGATTACAATCAAGAAAAAAATTGTTTCAAAGCAGTTGAAAGTAGCAGTGTCTTGGTTGGATTACAATGATGTTTTCTTTGGTTTGCATTACAATTGATTGTTTGATGTCTTTGAGTAGTAACTGTGTTCTTTTCCCCCTCATTATATCATGTTTCTCTCAATACAAACCCCTCGCATATCCCAGAACCCTTTTTTCACCCCATGCTCATTGAAAACAATTAAACAATTTAAACAATTTGTATGGATTGGATTGCATGGGTCTGATATATTGCTGAGCCAAAATATATTTCATATTTTTAAAGAGTTATCATGTATGGTTATTTAAAAGACTATTTTCTAATCAATCATGCATGTAGGACTGAGTTTTTTCAGCCGACGTAGCCATGGTCGAGGCAACCAAGGGAGAGATAACTGGAACAAAGGCCCAAGAAGGCCAAGGTTCTCCATACATTTTGATGTTGACACACAAGAGCTTGTCCAATTGTTTCAGGCTCGATTTTTCAATTGGATTGGGCAAGGAATGGTCCAACCTAGGCCTAAAAGGCCTCCTTTCCAAGCTCCACAAGCCCCTGGTATCCCCGTTCCCCCTCATGTCTCATTGCAACCTGAGTTTCCTGAAAACGAAGGATGGCAAGAGATTGTCCACCCAACAGTCTCCCAACATTGTGGTTGGCCCAATTTATCCCTACCTACTCCCCCACCTATTAATCCCATTGTCCAAGCTGCCCCTACTCACTCACCAGTGCAGTCCTCTCATGCTAGCAAAAGGTTGAAAACCGAGGCCCACCATGCCCTTGACAAAGGAAAATCCATTGCTTCCCCTTCCTCACCCTCCAATGGCTCTAACAAATATGTGTCTTCCTGGATGCATTTGAGGGACGATTGTTCCCACATGATCAACAAGATTAGGCCTAAAGTCTCAGCGCAGCCAAAGGTAAATTCAGGAAAATCGAAAGGTGACAACATCAATCAAGGAAAGATTGCATCTCAGAGTGGGAAATATGTCTTTTGAGTTTTTATTTTATCTATTGTTGATGACAGTTGACTTCAGGAATTTTTGGACAACATGTTTTATTTTTGGATATATGAGTAATATTTTTTTGAAAATAATTTCAAATATCATGAGCTAAATTGTCAAATGTGAATATGATGATGGGAGTCACAAGGAGGTGTGTTTTTCTTAACTAATTAGTTTTGTTATGATTGTTATGAGCTAAAGGGAGTCACAAGGGTTCCCACCTACTAGCTATTATTTATTTATAACCCTTATTATGATTATTACTTTTCCCCCTTAACTAAAAAGTTGGTTGAATCTTTAGTTAACTTAACTAATGAGGTGGTTCAACTACCTCAACCAATTCTGATTTTCTTAAAGGAAAAAGGAAAGGGAGGAACAAGAGGAAGATAGAAGGAGAAGTATACTAAGGTTTACTCTTTGAGTTTATGCTGAGATAGTTCATTTTTCATTCATTCCTTAATTTATCACAAGACTAATTCTTTTTATGATAGCAGGGTCTTATTGTAGAAAACAAGATTCGGGGCTGAATTACATCATTTAGACACTTGTTTTTTAGAGGTGTTGATATATCTTTGATAGTCTGTGCAGACTTGTTTGTTTGTGAATTAGTTTTCATTACTAACAAAGACTATTCTGCAGAGTTGAGTGGGCAGCAATCTGTGGCAAGCTGATCTATCTTTTAGAGTTCAATTTTTTATTTTCTATCAGAGGTCCTTTTGTATGTTCCATCGGGTATGTCTAAGTTTGACTTTGGTCCTAAATTTCTGCATGAAATTTTGTAAAAGAATGACTCTTTGGTGAATTGGAATGAAATAAAGGATTGATTTATGTCTCATCTGTCTTGATTATCATCTTGGTGACTTTAATTTTGTCTTTACATTTATTTCATCAATTGTTATATTCAAAAAATTACATAAAAAGTAAATTTCCAGCAAGCTTTTTATTGATAAAAGACTAGCCTAAGCACTTGTAATTAATACTTGTGAGTTAGGATGTTATTTTTGTTGGCTATAAACATAAGGTGAGATTCCCGTCTATTTTCCTTTAGCCAAGAAGAATCTAAAAATGCTTGAGTAAGATCATTTCATATATTTTCCTCAACAGTCATCGGCGGTGACGGGGACCCATTCGGTAGTTCGGTAGGTTTGAGAAAGTGTCGATGATAAGAAATCCTTGAAGTTCTGAAGCACCAGATATGACGTGGCATGATGATGTCACCTAGGGTGATGTTGACCTACCTAGGTCTGCCACATGTCACTTGTTTTTGTACTTTTCATAGGCCCTTAGTAACGATTGGGACCTGACACATGTCACTCAATGGTGGGGCCATGTGTCACCACCTTGATTGGTGACATTTGTACTATGTGGACACACGGAGGGTTAAGAAGTTCGGTGTTCAGGGGAAAACTGTTGGAAGAACTTCCGCACCTCTGAATTCCCGGAGTCCCAAAGTTCTGAAGTCACAAAGAACCAAAGTGACGTGGCTTGGTGACGTCACCTAGGGTGAGGTGACGTGGACACACAAGATGTGGGCCACGTGTTAGTGTGTTATGTTCTTTTGAAAGGATGATTTTGCTAGTTAAAACTTGACACATGTCACCCCTCATATTGGGCCACGCGTCTGATTCTTGGGATCTTCCACGTAGCACCCAGGTGTGCAGTACTAAGTGGACCCCAGGAGTTTTCCAATTTAGCATTCAGAAGGAATGAAGTGAGAGGAAATCGAAACCCTCGAAGCTCTAAAGAGCAGAGTAAATCCCCACTGTTCATTGGGAGAGGACACGCGACAGTAGATCCTGTGGTCCGGAGGATTCAAAGCATAAATAGTTTAGGTCGAGGACTTATGGAGGCCCAAAGGTCAGAGTCCATATTGATCATTTCTCATAGAGGACACGTGGCGTCAGATCCCATAGTCTGGAGGAGTGGTACTCCGAAGGAATTGAGTTGCACATTATTGTGAGTGGAGAACTCTTGAAGGTCAGAGTTAATCTCATATGTTTATCAGGATATGACACATGGAGGCAAGAGAGAGGATCTCCAGTGAGTCGGCACTTCAGGAGATTTGCAGAGAAGTGATTTGGAAATCATTGAATCCCAGAGTCCCGAAGCTCCTATCCACCGTAGATCTAAACAAGGAATGAGAACCGTCGATCTCTATGTCCTTCGAGTATTCAGAGAATAGGCATTCGGGGGAATTGTATTGTAATAGAGACAGATCCTTCAAAGCCCCAAAGTTCCAGAGCCCCAGAGGCCCGAAGCATAGGATAAATTCCTATTTGTTAGCGCTAGGTCATATCCCGTGGTCACATGAATTTGGGGGCCGAAGGAAAGGGGCTAGCACCCGAAATGTTGTTTTAAGAATAGGAAAAGGGCTTAGAGAAGGAGCCCGTGGAGTTTTTAATTGTATAGACCTACACCTAAGGAAGTAAGGAAGGCATGTAAACCTGAAGAAGGGATCCAGCATGGATCCAAGAGCCAACGCGACTCTGATTGGAAGAATCCATGTACATTATTGCATCATTGAAAAGACAAGTGTTCAAGTATCCATAACTTCCTGCTCAAAACTCAAAATTGAGCATGGAAGTAGGTATTGGAAAGGTATAGAACATTATAAGATAACTGTTCACCCATAAATTGGATCTGAAGAGTCAATTTCTTGGGAAATCAAAAGAAAATAAGTCTGATATATATTAATGAATTAGAATGGTTTGCGTTTTGTTGAAATTATTAAGAACAGTTAGCCTGACAAAGTTATGTTGGTTGCACATTTTTGCAGAATTAACAGTTGTCAGATGAGAATCAACACAGAGTGTAGAGTGATGGATGATACACAATTAGTCTATAGTGAAGAGGATGAAATCAGAGGGTTGGATGTCTACTTGGGTATGGAAGGAACCAACTCCAATGGACATGGAGGAGGAAAGGAGGAAGACATAAATATGGCTGAGACCCTCATAAAATTGCAGACAGATGTCCAGATCCACATGGATGATAATGAGAGGCTTATGAAAGCCAAGGAACAACAAGAAGAATTCAATATGAAGTTAATGAAAATCCTAGACAAAATTGAAAATAATTTGGGTAAGAAGAGTGGCTCCAGCAAATCAGGAAGCCACGGGACCCCTGAGGAAAAATGAAGATCAAGGAGTGGTAGCAGACATCACTATCACTCCTGAAAGCATTCCCATAGGAGAGAACACAACAAATCAAGTCCATCCCCTGTCAGGAGGCATAGGAGGTATGGGGTGGAAGAATTGAAAGGAGAAATGAATAATATCAAACCTCCCACTTTTGATGGTGAACACAAGAAGGATGAAGATGTTGAGACATGGTTGTTGGGCATGAGAAAGTACTTCCAATTGCATAACTATTCTTCTCATGCAGAATGAAGAATTGTTATCTATGAGATGAAAACAAAGACATCCATGTGGTGGGATCAGCTTGTGAAAGTGCAGCACATCAGAGAGAAAAATGTGACTTGGAAGAAGTTTTGTAACACCCTGTTTCCCCCAGTTTGTAAAAATAACTGGACTGGCCAGAACTGTGGCAAACTCATGAATGTGAATATGTGATGTGAATGGACCTTATGTAAAAGGTCAATGAATGTGAATAACATTATGAATTTATATTGCAGGACTGCTGAGAGGGGATGTGCAGAAAAAGAGACCACGATGGCAGTGGAAGGCAGCTGGAAAGGTGGCGTTAACTTCCACCGAGAATTAATACCATACTTGGACTTCACTGGCCCGAAGAACCAAAAGCGGCTCACTGGCCCCGAATTAAATTTCTCGCAAGCTGGCAGTTTGATGGCTCCTCAGGAATGAATGAGGGATGGGAAGGTGAACCGCCCATCCGTAGAGCCATCATGACTAACCAGTGCGAGGTAAATCGTGCCACACACAACCTCGCAAGAGGATAAGGCGTGGGGTAGAAGCAATTGGGGACAGACGCGAGGGGAGGAGGAGAACTCTGGAAATATGCAAAGTGAGTGATAGCAGAGAGGAAGGAGAGTAACCTTTGCTCCTGGTCACCGGAAAATAGAGACACGGTCTCACAACATCGTGGTCTCAGCTCGGGGGTGGCTAGTGGTAAATCCGCTGGGAGTCATTGAGCCTACGGTTGGGTGGAAACGAACACCCCTCTCAGCAGTTGCTTAACCCCTGGTGTTATTTCTGATAAGTTTTTTGTCTCTGGCATCTTGAAATATATATGTTTATTCTGATAATTATGCCCATAAGCTGTGAAACTGTGAATGATTTCATTGTAAGAATGTCTGTATGGTGTTTTTGATCAATACTGGTAGATGCATGTTTATAATGGAAAGACTACGTATGGCTTATGTCTTCATAAATCGCTATTTATATGCTTCCTAACCTAATTCAGACTGCATATCTAATTCGTGGGAGAAAGGTACCCTTATATGCCTCAAATAGTACCCCGAGTAAGAACCTCCCCCATAGAGATACCCTCCTTGAAAATCCCATCAAGAACCGGGAAAGCGAATGTGAAGGCGTAAGGCCCTAGTAACCCTGCACGAGGAGGAACGATCCTCTTGAAAACTCGATATGGTAGCATAAGGATGAAGTATTGAATCGACGAATGAGATTCCGTCGAGAGATCTGTGGTCACTCACGACCGTCAAATCGGAAGAAGAATATGGGGTGTTAAGTGCCTTAACCCTGATAGGTATTAATCGACGGACGAGATTCCATCGGGAAACCTGTGGTCACGCATGACCGTTAGATTGGTAGGAGTGAGTAGGGTGTTAAATGCCTTACCCCTTTTTTTTCTGTGTCTTTGTGGACAATGAAGAATTCGGGACCGTAGATCTCCAAGGTCCATGGGAGTATCTGGACCGTTGATTTTTCCACGTCCAGGGAGTTGTGGAAGAATGCATGGGTAGGAACCAATCTGAGCCGTCTGAATGATGGAGGCCACGTGTCGTAAGATTACCCATTTCAGGAAATCGGGAATCGCGAAATCGAGAATCCTGATGATGAGAGTTTGGGATTTTCCATGGTGAAAACCCCGGAATAGATCTGAGTCGTCTAAATGATGGAGGCCACGTGTCGTAAGATTACTCATTTTGGGAAATCGGGAATCCTGATGAAGAGAGTTCAGGATTTTCCATGGTGAAAACCCTGGAATAGATCTGAGTTGTCTGAATGACGGAGGCCACGTGTTGTAAGATTACCCATTTCAGGAAATCGAGAATCGCAGAATCAGGAATCCTGATGACAAGGGCTCGGGATTTTCCATGGTGAAAACCCTGGGATAGATCTGAACCATCTGATTGACGGAGGTCACGTGTCATGAGATTACCCATTTCGGGGAATCGGGAATCGCGGGATCAGGAGTCCTGGTGATGAGAGATCGGGACTTTCCATGGTGGAAATCTCGGGACAGATCTGGACCGTCCGATTTACGGAGGTTACATGTCGAGAGGTTAACCGCATCAGGAAAACCAGGGATCAAGAATTTGAGAGTCCCGTGATCGAGATTTTGGACTCTCGTGATGATAAACTCGATGAATGGATGAGATTCTTTCGGAGGATCTCAAGGTCTATGACAACCGTTAGATGTGAGGAAGAGATGTCGTCTTTAAGCCGGGGCGTGAATGCGCATTAAGGAAAGTAATGAGCAGATCTAGACGGCCAGAGTCCACCCGCCCAGATCTACGGTTGAGGTTTCATTCTGAAGCCCCCTTGTTTTTCTGCCTTTAGCGGTGGGGGGGGGGTCCGAAATCGGACGTGAAACTCACGAACGGTTGAGATTAATTTACCTTGATCAACGATGCTCAGGTGAATTCTGGACCCCCCTTGCCATTCTTCCTTTAATGGGGGGGGGTCTGAAATAGTGTGGTGTGTGAAATGGGGCCCCCTCCTGTCCTGTTGACTATCGTGTCGCATTCCCCCTCTGCCACCTGTACTCCACTTAACCATGCGATGGGGCCTATTCTCATTAGTTGTTCTCTAGCCCTGTTGGGATTCGTCCCTATTGGCCGGATGCTAGGCCTTCCGAGGTTCGGTGGTTGCAGAGTCGAACGATTCAACACCCCTGTAGCACCGAGGCGCGAAATAAAAAGAGGCACTGTGATTATTTGAACTATGACTGTGACCCGCGACCACATGGGAACGGGGAGAGAGAAAGAGCTAGCTTGCGCTAGGCCGCCATAGGTAATTCAGGGGCTGTGATTCAGCAGAAGACCGGAAAAATTTGATTGAGGTAGTGGGTATGTGAAAAAGTGGTATCAGAGCATGGTTACAACACTTGGCCCTCTTGGGCTCAAGCACGAGCCACATAAGAATACATTGTCATCTGCGTTTTCTCCTTAAGAAGAAGGATTGCAGGATGAAACTCTAATCTGGGACATGAACTTCGTTGTCCTGTTTTAGTGTTACGATGGCTACCTACTAAAGTAGGTAGAGTCTCTTGCAATTGAGATCGTTGGGTAGATAAGGATTAAGACCCAAATGAAAAACCCCTGTTATATGGGTATACATGTGAAAATATGAATTTATGCGCAGGTTATAAAAATGTATCTAACTCTTGACTAACAACCAGCGTTTGTCTTTTCTGCCAAGCGGACGATCAGCCACGAGAATTTACAGACACAGAAAATGGTGACTCACCAAGAGATGGGAGAAGGCTCCCACAATAGAGACGAAGAGTCTGACAAAAGAAGAGCAATAGGAACCCCTCCAAATCTAGCCGAGACTGTGAGGATTCTCATGGCTGAATTGCAAAGCTGCAAGGCCGACAATGAAAGGATGATGAAAGAACAAGAAAAGCAAACAAAAATTATCCGACCTACAACGACAAATGCAGCATGAACCCGAGATGCAAAAACATGGTCATATCAGTGGCCATACTGAGAGGAGCACCTCAAGGAAGGTTCACCCCAGAGGTAAAGGACCAGTACCAGACG
>JASDQU011403556.1:43270-54421 GCA_032191745.1 Picea mariana
TGCCAAGTTGGCACCCCGGTATTGTGGACCCTTTGAGGTTCTAGAAAGAGTGGGACATGTAGCCTATCGGCTAGCACTTCCTGCCACAGTAAAAGCACATAATGTTTTCCATGTTTCATTACTGAAGAAATATGTACATGATGCTAATCATGTAATTGACTGGTCTGTGATCCAGGTGGAATCGAAGGGAGAATTTCTACCAGAACCCCAATGCATATTGGACAGAAAGGAAACCCCACTCTGAAACCAAACCATTGCACAGGTAAAGGTGCAGTGGAGACATTTTGGCCTAGATGAGGCTACATGGGAAATGGAGGATGCCATGAGACAGGCATATCTGATTTTGTTTACTTCTATACATACAATTCATGTTAAAAGATAAGAACATTGAGGACGATGTTCTTTTAAGGGGGAGGGAATTGTAACACCCTATTTCCCCCAGTTTGTAAAAATAACTGGACTGGCCAGAACTGTGGCAAACTCATGAATGTGAATATGTGATGTTAATGGACCTTATCGAAAAGGTCAATGAATGTGAATAACATTATGAATTTATATTGTAGGACTGCTGAGAGGGGATGTGCAGAAAAAGAGACCACGATGGCGATGGAAGGCACCTGGAAAGGTGGCGTTAACTTCCACTGAGAATTAATACCGTATTTGGACTTCACTATCCCGGAGAACCAAAAGCGACTCGCTGGCCCCGAATTAAATGTCTCACAGGCTGGCAGGTTAATGGCTCCTCGGGAATTAATGAGGGACGGGAAGCTGAACCACCCATCCATAGAGCCATCATGACTGACCAGTGTGAGGGAAATCGCGCCACACACAACCTTGCAAGAGGATAAGGCGTGGGGTAGAAGCGATTGGGGGCAGACGCGAGGGGAGGAGGAGAACTCTGGCAATGTGCAAAGTGAGTGATAACAGAGAGGAAGGAGAGTAACCTTCGCTCCTGGTCACTGGAAAACAGAGACGCAGTCTCACAACATCGTGGTCTCAGCTCGGTGGTGGCTAGTGGTAAATCCGTTGGGAGTCGTTGAGCCTACGGTTGGGTGGAAACGAGCACCCCTCTCAGCTGTTGCTTAACCCTTGGTGTTATTTCTAATAAGTGTTTTTCCTCTGGCATCTTGAAATATATATGTTTATTCTGATAATTATTCCCATAAGCTGTGAAAGTGTGAATGATTTCATTGTAAGAATGTTTGTATGGTGTTTTTTATCAATACTGGTAGATGCATGCTTATAATGGAAAGACTACGTATGGCTTATGTCTTCATAAATCGCTATTTATATGCTTACTAACCTAATTCAGACCGCATGTCTGATTGGTGGGAGAAAGGTACCCTTATATGCCTCAAATAGTACCCCGGGTAAGAACCTCCCCCATATAGATACCCTCCTTGAAAATCCCATCAAGAACCGGGAAAGCAAATGTGAAGGCGTAAGGCCCTAGTAACCCTGCATGAGGAGGAACAATCCTCTTGAAAACCCGAGATGGCAGCATAAGGATGAAGTATCGAATCGGCGGATGAGATTCCGTCGAGAGATCTGTGGTCACTCACGACCGTCAGATCGGAAGAAGAAGATGGGGTGTTAAGTGCCTTAACCTTGATAGGTATTAATCGACGGACGAGATTCCATCGGGAAACCTGTGGTCATGCATGACCGTTAGATTGGTAGGAGTGAGTAGGGTGTTAAATGCCTTACCCCTTTGTTTTCTGTGTCTTTGTGGACAGCGAAGAATTCGGGACCGTAGATCTCCAAGGTCCATGGGAGTATCTGGACCGTTGATTTTTCCACGTCCAGGGAGTTGTGGAAGAATGCACGGGTAGGAACCAATCTGAGTCGTCTGAATGATGGAGGCCATGTGTCGTAAGATTACCCATTTCGAGAAATCGAGAATCGCGGAATCGGGAATCCTGATGACGAGAGTTCGAGATTTTCCATGGTGAAAACCTCGGAATAGATCTGAGTCGTCTGAATGATGGAGGCCACGTGTCGTAAGATACCCATTTTGGGAAATCAGGAATCACGGAATCGGGAATCGTGATGACGAGAGTTCAGGATTTTCCATGTTGAAAACCCTGGAATAGATCTGAGCCGTCTGAATGACGGAGGCCACGTGTCATAAGATTACCCATTTCAGGAAATCGGGAATCACGGAATCGCGAATCCTGATGACGAGGGCTCTGGATTTTCCGTGGTGAAAACCCCAAGATAGATCTGAACCATCCGATTGACAGAGGTCACATGTCATGAGATTACCCATTTTGGGGAATCGGGAATCACAGGATCGGGAGTCCTAGTGACGAGAGATCGGGACTTTCCGTGGTGGAAATCCTGGGACAGATATGGACCATCCAATTTATGGAGGTTACGTGTCGAGAGGTTAACCGCATCGGGAAAACCAGGGATCGAGAATTCGGGAGTCCCGTGATCGAGAGTTCGAACTCTCGTGATGATAAACCCGATGAATGGACGAGATTATTTCGGAGGATCTCGGGGTCTGTGACGACCGTTATATGTGAGGAAGAGATGTCGGCTTTAAGACAGGGTACGAATGCGCATTAAGGAAAGTAACGAGAAGATATGGACGGCCAGAGTCCACCTGCCCAGATATACGACTGAGGTTTCATTCCAAAGCCCCCTTGTTGTTCTGCCTTTAGCGGTGGGGGGGGGTCCAGAATCGGACGTGCAACTCACGAACGGTTGAGATTAATTTACCTTGATCAACGGTGCTCAGGTGAATTCCGGACCCCCCTTGTTATTCTGNGGGGGGGGGGGTCCGGAATAGTGTGGTGTGTGAAATGGGGCCCCCTCCTGTCCTGTTGACTACCATGTCGCATTCCCCCTCTGCCACCTGTACTCCACTTAACCGTGCGACGGGGCCTGTTCTCATTGGTTGTTCTCTAGCCCTGTTGGGATTCGTCCCTATTGGTCGGATGCTAGCCTTGTCGGGGTTTGGTGGTTGCAGAGTCGAACGATTCAACACCCCTGTAGTGTCGAGGTGCGAAATACAAAGAGGCACCGCGATTATTTGAACTATGACCATGACCCGCGACCACATGGGAATGGGGAGAGAGAAAGAGCTAGCTTGCGCTAGGCCTCCGTAGGTAATACGGGGGCTCTGATTCAACAGAAGACCAGAAAAATTTGATTGAGGTAGTGGGTATGTGACAAGTTCAAGAATCATTTTTAGAAAAATACCTGACCAAGAGGTATTATGACAAAAATATGAAAGAGTTCTTTGAATTCAAACTGGGTAGCATGACTATTGTTGAATGTGAAGGACATTTTTAGAACTGTTGAAGTGTGTCTCCTTCATCAAGGATGAAACAGTTAAGATCCAGAGATACCTGAGTGGGCTGCCATCTTTCATCAATGATAAGATTCAATATGATGATCCCAAGACTTTGGAGGAAACAATAAGGAGAGAAAAATTCTTATATGATCAGCAAAAATGAAATCCTACTTTCCATAAGGCTTGGGAGGATAAGAAGAAGTTTTAAAGGGAACAAAGCCAAAAGGGGAACAAGCCACCCTTTTTCAGACACGGTCCTCAAGGACAACCATATTTTAGAATGGCTAAGGTAGGTGGGGAAAGGCCAATGCAGACACCCTTTCAATGTTGGGGATGTAAAGGAGACCATTAGTATAGAGATTGTCCTCAAAAAAGTGACAAAGTGAGAGTTGTCCACAATGTACAGCAAGCAGAAACAGTGGAGGACATGGGAAGAAGTGTTCCAAGGATCTATGCAGCCCTCGAAAACAAGCAAGAAGAGTTTCAATCACACATGATTGAAGTAGAAGGTATGATCAATAACCATGCCTTTACTATTTTGATAGATTTAGGAGCTAGTCATAGTTACATAGATCCTAAAGTTGTGGTAAGTTTTATTTTTCTAAGAAGCAAGCATGATAAATATTGGTTGGTATAGTTGGCTACAAGAGCCAAGAGAAAAGTTGTTGAGTTGGTTAAATCATATCCAGTTGACATGAATGGGATAAGTACCAAGGAAGATCTGAACATCCTTCTGTTGGGTTCATATGACTATCGGATTAGTATGGATTGGTTGGACCAACACCATGTTGTCTTATACTGTCATAGCAAGGCATTTACTTGCCTGGATGAGGAAGGGAACCCAATAACAGTCCAAGGAATTCCTAGGGCAGTTACTTTCCGAGATATCTCAATAATGCAGCTAAAGAAGTGTTACAAGAAAGGTTTCCAATTCTTTGCAGCTCATATGGAGGAAGCACCTAAGGATAAGGTGCCAAATTTGGAGGATCATGCAACCCTGAAATATTTTGAGGATGTGTTTAAGAAGATACCAGGACTACCCCCAAAGAGAGATATTGATTTCTCTATAAATTTGATGCTTGGAGAAGCTCCAATATTAAAGACTCCCTACAGAATCAATACACCAGAGTTGAAGGAGTTGCAAATGCAGCTTGAAGATATTTTGAAGAAGGGGTATATACGCCCAAGTGTGTCACCTTTGGGTGCCCCAGTTTTATTTGTGAAGAATAAAGATGGGACATTAAGATTGTGCATTGACTTCAGACAATTGAGCAAAGTGACTATAAAGAAAAAGTATCCTTTTCCAAGGATCGATGATCTCTTTGATCAGTTAAAGGATGAAAGGATATTCTCAAAGATTAATCTCAGGTCAGGATATCATCAAGTAAGGATCAAAGATGAAGACGTCAGAAAGACCTCCTTTAGGACAAGGTATGGTCATTATGAGTTCACAGTGGTGCCATTTGGGTTATCAAATGTACCAATTGTTTTCATGTTCTTAATGAATGGTGTTAAATGGAAATATTTAGACAAGTTTGTCATTGTCTTTTTGGATGAAATCCTTGTATATTCCAAGTCAGAAGAAGAACATGAGCATCATTTTAGGATGGTGTTACAAGTGTTTAAAGAGCACTAGTTGTATGTAAAATTGAACAAGTTCTCATTTTATCAAAATTGAATTCACTATTTGGGGCATATCATATCCGAAGAAGGGATAGCAGTGGACCCTGAAAATATTGAGGATATTGAAGGGTGAAAAACACCTAAGAATGTGAGAGAAGTCAGATCCTTAATGGGTCTAGGTGGCTACTACAAAATATTCATTGGAGGGTTTTCGAGAATTTCTCACCCAATCACTTCCTTGCAAAGGAAGGGGGTGAAGTTTCAATGGACAACAAAATGTGAAAAGAGCTTCCAACAATTGAAGCGGTTATTAAGTAGTGCTCCAATTCTGACGATTGTTGATACCAATGAAGATTTTTTAGTTTGCATTGATGCATGCAAAGAAGAACTTGGTGGAGTCCTTAGTCAGAATGGGTTTGTGATATGTTTTGAATCCAGAAAATTGAAAGAGCATTAGAGGCTTTATGCCACTCATGATTTGGAGTTGGAATCCATAGTGCACGCCTTGAAGAAGTGGAGGAACTACCTCATGGGAAAGAGGTTTGATTTGAGGACAGACCATAATGGTCTGAAATACTTTTTTGATCAACCAATTTTGAATGCCAGGCAAAGCAGATGGTTGGAATTCCTTTGTGAGTATGACTTTGATATTAAACACATCAAAGGAAAAGAGAACAAAGTGGTTGATGCACTCAGCAAGAGAGTGCATAAATTGCATGCTACAACCATTAACATGTATCAAACTAATCTTAAGGGTATAATTTCTAAGGCTGCAAAATCATATTTGCAGTACATGGAGTTGGTAAAAAAATTGTAGCAAGGTAAAATGCAATAGAAAGTTGAAGATTATGAATTGGGAATTGATGGAATTCTCTTGTACAGGAACAAAATTTATGTACCCAATTCTCTTGAATTGAGGAGTGTGATTTTAAAAGAGATGCATAATGTACCTTCTATTGGACAACCAGGATATCAGAAAACAGTTGCAACAGTCAAGAGCCAATATTATTGGCCAGGCATGAAGAAGGATATTTTTGAGTACATTGCTAAATGTTTGGAGTGTCAAAAGGTCAAGGCTGAGCATAGACACCCAGCTAGGTTGTTGCAGCCATTTCCCATTCTTGAGTGGAAGTGGGAAGTGGTGACAATGGATTTCATCACCAAATTTCCCAGAACAAGCAAGCAATATGATGCTATCATGGTGGTGGTGGACAAGCTTACCAAAGATGCCCATTTCATTCCTATGAAGGTTACTCACAAGGAAACCAATGTTGATGATATTTATATGAGGGAAGTAGCATGCTTGCATGGCATCCCCAAGACAATTTTGTTTGACATAGACCCAAAGTTTACCTCAAATTTATGGAAGGGATTATTCAAAGGGTTCGGAACAAATCTGAACTTCAACACAGCTTATCATCCTGAGATTGATGGGAAAATAGAAAGGGTGAACCGAGTGATAGAGGATATGTTAAGGATGCATTTGATGGACAAACCATCTAAATGGGAAGATTATCTACACTTGGTATAATTTTCCTATAACAACAGGTACCAAGCATCACTGAAGATTAGCCCATTTGAGGCACTTTATGGCAGAAAGTGCAACACACTAGTAAGCTGGGATAACCCAGGAGATAGAGCAGTAGTTGGGCCAGAGTTACTCAGGGAAATGGAAGAGAGGATGTCAAAGATTAAACAGAATTTAAAGGTTGCCCAAGACAGGAAGAAAATCTATGTTGACAAGGGTAGAACCCACGGGGAATTTAAAGTGGGTGATCATGTTTTCTTGAAGGTGAAGGCCAAGAGAAGTTCCCTGAAGTTGGGAAACCATTCCAAGTTAGCAGCCAATTATTGTGGGTCGTTTGTTGGACCAGTAGCTTACATGCTTACATTACCTGCTTCTATTTCTATAAATAATGTATTCCATGTATCATTGCTTAAGAAATATATACATGATGTTAATCATGTTATTAATTGGAATGTGATCCAGGTGGAGCAAGAAAGCACTTTTCAAGTGCATCTGGTATGCATTATGGACCGGAAAATAAAACAACTCCAGAATTGAGACATAGGGCTTGTAAAGGTCCAATGGACCTGGTACGGTCCTAAAGATGCAACTTGGGATCATGAAGATACTATGCAGGTAGAATACCCGCATCTTTTTGAATATTTTTGAAAATCTTGATGTAATATGTAAATATGATGCACTGAGGACAGTGCATAAATAAGGGGATGGGATTGTAATACCCCAAGGTCGATCCCCTACTGAATTGTAATGATGTTTAATGAAGTTTATAGGCTGGTGTGCCAAGTATTTATAAGCTAGAGGGTTATGTGTTTATTAGTTTGGAGAGCCTAAATGTTAAGCCCAATGAGCCTATTTTTGCATATGTAATTATGCAGATCATTAATAAAAATACATCGTTGTGTGTAGACCAACCACGAAGAAAGAGTAATGGGGGAATAAGCTCCACTAGGAAGGGAAAGGGAAGGGGGTTGAGAGGCTAGGAAAAAGGGGCTAAGCTTGAGGGCTTAACCCAAGGGAATATTATAATGTATTTACTAAAAAACTAAATCTTGGAAAATAAACCTTGTTATTCTAAGTTCCTTTGGGGAGAGGAACGAACTCCAAGTGGAGAGGAATGAGCTCCTAGAGAGCCAAGTCTCATCCAAGACGCATGCAGATTTATGTGGGAAATTCCATCCTTGTGGGGGTTTTCTCATGATACTGACCATTCTTTCCATCCTTCCCATGCACCCATTCCCTCATGGACTGAGCAGGCACGCAATCAACCAATTTCCACCATTGTTGAACCCTCTACCATCGTGAATCTCTTTAAATTGCACGCACTGGTATGTTGCTGAGCCCGTACCCTGCCTTACCCAATTTTTCTATTGTCGTTTGAAAAGACAGGTTGCCAGGCCTGTGGTTGAAGAAGTAGGTTGGCATGCCTATGAGAAACTCTCTCCAAGTGAGAGAGATTGTTAGGGAAGTGATTTCTCCTGGAGAGAGTCCAACAGTAGGTACAGAGCTCTGAGAATTCTTGATCCAGCCTATTGTTGAAGCCCTGGAAGGGAAGTGGAGCAGTCAATAGATTGTGAAACAGTGAAGGTGTATATTCCTTGGGTGGGACAGGCATGTAGGGAATGAGAGTCTATGAGCGGTGGGAGTAAGTAGGCTCCTTGGAGGGAATCCTTCATGTTTCATTGTGCAACTTTCCATAGTCTCATCCTAGCCTAGGATTTCTTTTGCCCTGGGTGGAGTTTAGTCCCATCTCGGGGGTGACCCACTGTTGATATCTTGGAGCAGTGTGGTCTAAGGTTGAGACATTCGTGGAAGGTCTGCACGCAATTGGTGGTCTTCTCATAAAAAGATAAGTACCAATTCTATATTAATATTACATGTTGTGTTTAAGTATATGTCTGAAGTTTATCAGAATTGTTTGTGTTTATTGCATGTATGTGTTTATTGTCACTTCCACATGAATTTGCATATGATCAGAATGTCTGCATATGATCAGAATGTCTATATCTATTACATTTTCATTATATATGTTGGCATGTTTACAGGAACAACAATGATGCGCTTGTCATTGATGGCAAGAACACACAGAAGAGAAAGCTAGAGAAGAGATCAAAGCTCAGAAGAGATGGTGCCTTGTGCTTTCCAGAAGTGTAGTCGAGGACCAAGAGAATGACTCGCAGGATGAGAAAAGGTCGTACAACCTTTGACACTTAGAAATTCTTCCAAGACGGAAGGATGCGTAAGCTCGGGAGGAAGAGAAACAGTGATCATTGGATCACCCATCCCAAATTCCCAATGGCCGTCAGATCAGAGTCCAGACTGGAGGAGCACGCAGAGAAGGAGAACAGATCTCAAGCGTCAGATCTAAGCGCGAGGACCAACTGTCGTTGGATCCAAAATAACGTGCATGACTGTTAAGTGCAAGATGAAGTGGGCTTACAAAGTCTCGAAAGCAGGGGGACCATCCATCGTCAAAGAGGATACGTGGCAGTAGATGAGTGATTTCTCAGAATTTTAAATCAGAAGAACTACGTTGAGTAGTCTGCAGATATCGCGAAATGTAAATCCTGGGGATCGTTCGATCCGGAGGACACATGGCGAGAGATCAGCATTTCACTGACTGGAAAGTCAATGGAAGAAAGTTCTCTAACCTTCCAACTCGCGAAACCTGAAATCGTGATATGATCTGAGCCATTAGATCGAGGACTAATCTGGGCCATCAGATCCAGGAGGTGAATGTGGCAGGCCACGTCAGCAAGGAAAGGTGGAAGACTACATCATCAAGGACACATGGCACAATTAGACAGGGACAAGTGTCAAGATGATTCGACGTTTCAAGTATGTGAATATTACGAATCTGAGTGACACGTGGAAACCACTTGGCTCGTGAAACATCATCAAGTGACACAAGAGTTACGTCACTCTGGGAGTTTTTCTTCAGGAGTTTTACCATCAACACTCTCCCAAAGTCCCGAAGGCTGAAGTCCCAGAGCAGAGTATCTAGACTGACGGATCACTGAGGATCATGGACCGTTGATTAGGCACAACAAAGGCCCGTGAAGTCACAAAATCATGAAGCACCCTCGTGCTTGGCCCCTAGTCACAGCTAGTGGTCACATCAGCAAGAGAGAAGTAAAGGAGCTAGCGCAGCTAGGCTCCATTTCAGAGTTTCGTAAATCGGGAACTCCAAAGAAAGGAGTTGAAAAAAATCATGAAACACGAAGTCACGAAATTGATCTGAGTCGTTGATTGCAAGGGAAATGAGGACCGTAGATCTGGTCCTAAGGAATTCACTGATCCGAGGATTGGGAATTCGGAGAATATAGGTGAGAGAATTCACAAAGTTCACAATGTCCCGAAGTGCGAAATTATGAAGCGCCTATTGACGTAGCTAGTGGTCACCGCTGGTGGTCATGTGAGGGGAAAGAGCTAGCATAGCTAGGCTCTATTTCATGATCAGGAGTTGGAAGAGTCAGAGTGACTCGAAGCAAACTCGTGAAACGTGAAATTGCAAAGCGCCCTTTTGAATAAGCGCTTGGTCACCGTCGATGGTCATGTGAAAGGAAGGGGCTT
This sequence comes from Picea mariana, assembly GCA_032191745.1. Taxonomy (NCBI): domain Eukaryota; kingdom Viridiplantae; phylum Streptophyta; class Pinopsida; order Pinales; family Pinaceae; genus Picea; species Picea mariana. The sequence goes on from JASDQU011403556.1 coordinate 53,293, forward strand.
AGCTAGAAGAGCTAAACACCCACTGTGTGGTTTTTCTCAGATAAGGATAATTCACCAAAGGCATGAGCGCATAGAGGTTTTCACAGTAACTGCCAAAAAATGATTGATGACATCTACCAGAGAATTCGAAGAATCTTAATGTGATCGACAGAGGAGCTAAAGAAGTCATAATTGACTAGTTGTAACTGCCAGAACGTAGTAATGAAATCGGCCAGAAAACTTGAGGAGCTGCAGGGTGATTTCCAGAGAAGCTGAAGAGTCTTGAGGTAATTTCCAGTGGAATGAAGACTCAACATAGAAACGATTGACAGATGGAAAAATCATCAAATACTGTAACTATAACAAAGAGGATAAGATCGATTGTGACAGAGAAGACGAAGAGTTGCACTTCCAGAGAAGGCAAAGAATCTCAAGATAACCCACTGATGACAAATAGACTGAGGATAACCGCCAAAGAAGATGATGAGTTGCATGGAGAATCTAGTAGAGGAATTGGGATAATAAATATACGCAGAATAGAGAAGAGGGGGTTGCTGCTATTAAGAGTTATTGATGTGGGTAAAAGCATGATGTGGGAAAGAGTTGAAGTGCACAGAAGAGGAGAAGGGCATAGAATAGAAATGCATATCTAAGAGAGGTAGAGGAAGTCGAGGTGCACGTGCAGAAACAGAGCAGAAGAATAGAAAGCTCAAAGAAGAATGTGAGAAGGAAGACATTGATGCAGGCAAAGCATAGCAGTGCAACAGAATAGTGATGAGACTAGTAAGCTATTGATAAACACTATATCACTGTAATAAGTTTCAGTAATGAAGTTTTGATAATCAAGGTGGTTGGGAGGTGCTAGGGAGGACTATTGTCTTCCGAGTTTCAAGTGGGTTTTTGAACACAGGGAGTTGTATCTTCCATCTGGTTGTAGCCAAAGAAACCAGGGCGGCAGGGTGGTGCAAGAGAGAACATTGGTTCTCTGATATAAAGGTTGGTGCCTATGTGACTGGAAATTGGTGCTTCCATCCAGTTGGTACTAGAACACTCAGGGAGTTGGTGCTTCCTTCTAGTGGGTTCTAGAGAAACCAGAGAGTTGGTGCTCTCAGCAAGTAGCATCTTGCAAAATAGAGGTGGTAGCCTCATT
>JASDQU011403559.1:19489-43236 GCA_032191745.1 Picea mariana
CATAAGATCGATCTGCTTCTTCATGCATGTGGATTCTTCATGATTCGGTTTATTGCAATATGTGCACTGCTTTCCCTTCTTCTTCTTCCCTTTGGAGTTTGAAGAATCTTTGGAACCTGAAGAATTCTTGAAGGGTTTGGAATATCCCTCCTTCTTTGACTCTGGATGTAATAGCTCCTTTCGTTTCTGCTTTGATTTATGATTGGATGACCCTTTTCCATCATGCATGGTGAGTGCATGTGCTTTGGGATATTTCGTGAGGCCCATCTGTATGAGTTTTGTCTGTTCTTGTGTGAGAGACTCAATAAACTGAGCCATCGCAGGCATTTCCCAATTTTCTCCCAAAAGACATTTGCCATAATGGAAATTGGAGCCATATACATCGTATTCTGGTCCTAGCCCGACCAAGATTGTTAGAATAAGTTGTTTCTCTTGTGTAGACTTGTCAATACCATATTCACCCAAGCTCAAAATCAAAGATTTAAATTTAGTAAAGAAATTATGTATATTATCAAAACTTTTAGGGTCTAAGGTATTCAACTCTACCTCAAGCATATGACCTCACATCTCATCCTGCTTTCCAAAGAGTCCTTCCAAGGTGGTCCAAATCTTGTTTGGAGTCTTGCATGTGGAAACATGAAACCATAAATCAGTGGAGATTAACTTAAGAAGTAGTTATGTGGCCTCATCCTTACGGTTCTCCCATCTGGTCTTCTCAAGCGTTGATGTAGGTTCTATTTCCATCGCCATCGTAATATTATACAGTCATTTTCTTTCGAGTTGGAATGCGGCCTTCAACTTCCATTCAAAATAGTTGTACGGTGTGACTTTTATCACCATACTTGATTGAAGAAGTTACATTGTCTCCATCCTTGCTATTGATACTGAAAAGATTATGAAAAACCTAGATCGTGGATTCCGAGATATGACTGACGGTGTTATGGCAGCTATAGATATGATAAAACAACAATATCTCCTAAAATATGATGTGGGTTTTGGAGATTTTTTGTGAGCATGAGCATCCCTATGTTAGTCGTCTCTGGTCAAAATTTCAGCCCGACCCATATTGTTGATTTTGAGATATGGTTATTTTACTACATAAACCCAATTTTCTAGAGGGCAGCTGAATCGTCGCACCCTAAAAAAGGATACAGTGCGACGACGCAGAACCGTCGCACCCTAGAGAAGGGATAAAGTGTGACGATTGTGAAAAACTATATCGTCACACCTTGGGTGAAGAGCACAGTGCGATGACGTCGCACCCTAAACTGTGTATAGGCTGCGACAATTCCCGAGGAAAGTATGAGTTAGATCGTAGCACCCTTCGATAGGAGTAGGCTGCGACGATTCCAAGCGTCGCACTCTTCGATAGGGATAGGCTGTGACGATGGCGAAAACTAGGTTTACTCAATCCTCTTTCACTCTTCTCTGGCTTGTCTGGGTTGCTCTAAGCAGCTCGGCTTTGATACCATGTCAGTGTTTCATGGAAACCTGCACATGAGACCTAGCTAAAGTATACACAAACAAAGCTTATCAAGAAAAGGAAGAGAGATACAATATGAAGAATTATAATCGATGTATATTATGATCTATCCAATGAGTGAGTGATATTCACTTATATAGTCAATGACATCCTATAATAGGAATGCATGCACAATAGTGATGGTCTAAGATTAGAAAGTCTAAAATAGAACTAGTCAGTTAACTCCCACTGAACTAGTGTGCCGAAAATAGAAATTTCTCCAACAACTAGAATGGTCCACGTCATACTTTACGTTATATGTCTATAATTGGAATTATTTTGCCAATTTTGTAATTTTTTTCAAGTTCCTCCACAAACTACTATGAATTTTTCCAGGCTTGGCTTCCTTGGATGAATTTGACCCTGAAATAGGCCAAATTGGATGCTTTTGTAACAACTACTCTCTAGATTTCATCCATAATTATGATTTTTTCTCCACATGTCAATTTTTTTTCAATTATGCCTTAAGGAGTTTTGTCAAACACTTTGTTTGCAAATTGCATTCTTTCCAATCTCCATTTAAACACTTCACAAACAACTTGTAGTTTCTTCCTTTGCAAGGTAGTTTCTCACCCAGACAACCCTAGTGGTATAACTTAGCCTTGATACCACTTTGTAACATATCCAATACCCTCTTTCAACCGTTGAGGATACAAGGTACTTATTGGAATCACGGTTTTTCCACTTTTGTACTTTGATACCCATATTCTCTCTGCCCTACTATGGAATTTATTAATGCATGCAACATGACAAGTAGGCTTATGCAAATATAATTATTCAGTCATAGATACAATGTAGATTCATACATCCATGTAAGTATAACGACATTAAATTCACAATATAAACACCATTCAATTAAGCACAATAAACATTAATACTTATCTTTATGGGAATTAACACCAACTAGTTGCGGGCAAACGATGTTCCATGCAACCATAGGCTCATTGTTGCCTATACTCTTTTTGCAACAGGGCCACCTCCAAACTAATAATATGAGTCCACAAGGATGAATTTAACTTATAGCTAGCTCCAGTCATCTCACATAGCCCAATTTCCAAGTAAATCACAGTAACTCCTACAACAATTCCAATCCACTAGCTCTCTTTCTCCTCAACCTGCCCAACCTAAAGATTATATTTGCATGTCCCCAACTAGCCACTTGGAAATTAATCACAAGGTCATGAAACTTAGGAAAACATTGCCAATTCTAGGATCAAAACTGGGGTATTATAGTGCATAAAAGGATACAAAGATTCAATGAAAGCTTGGAAGATAATGGAGATGGTATGGACAATATCAAAGAATGAAAGGAAGCAAGTTGTGTGTTATCACATGTTAAACTTATGATTCTCGCTTTATTTAATGCACACAATGATGAATTTATAGAATTTGGAAATTATGACATTTAGAAAAAAAAAATCGAACTATTGAAAATTATTATGCTATTTTTTCATGGGAAGCCAACTCATGGTTAGCAAAAGCAATTTGGATTTTAAACAAAAAGCATAGTCTATGATGAATAATTAAAAACTTATGTATTCAAAATGAACAAAGGGAATTTTTATTTATTTTCAACAATAGCAACTAATTTATAATAACAACAAATTGGGGGATTGTGATTGAGTAAGGTAGATGAATTAGAAGCTATCTAATCTTGTAGTAAACTCCTTCCCATTTGCCGAAATACTCATAAATTTGAAGAGTAGACATATTGTACACACCAAAAACTAATTTTCACCTTTTATTATTCAACCAAGCACACATATATACATGAAGTTTTCCCTCAACTACACAACAAACTCATGAGGGTCGATTTGCGACAAGATTAGCCTACTCCATCAAAGTACACCTTGTAAAGAAAAAAAAAAGAATAGAAAGAAACAAAAGCGATCTTCTCTCTTGATATACATTGTAATATAAGATTTGTTCCTTTACTATTACTTAACAAACTACATATTAATTTGTTGGTATAATTTTTTACAAAATTACTTGGAAGCTTGGTAGATTTGAAGTGCATCTACCAGTAAGGGTGGTATTCATCCTTTGATGGGGTGACTTCCTCCATTGCTTCTACTCAACTATGTGTGTCTAGAGGGCTTGATCCCCGAGCAACTTAATCATTGGTCCACTAAGAGTGAATGACGATTATGATCTCTATGATTTTATTACAAATAGCTCTCATAAATTCCAAAGCCTTGTTTTGATGCCTTTTGGACTGTAGTAGCTCATCTCACACTTCCTCTATGCATACTCGTTGCCCTAATTGATTTGGGAAGGAAATGATGGACTAATGAATTATGGAGATTTGCGTGTCTTGAAGAGAGAGATTCACCCTTAGATGATCCACTTCTTCCCTGCACCAGTTGATTTTCAAATGAACGTATTTTAAATTCTCCAAGGTCACACGCTACCAAGGGTCTGATGCCATGGTTATTGGAAGTAATGGACGATAGAGAAGGGACACATAATTTTCTCTTAAAAAGAGAAAGAAAAACAATAAATGTAGAGGGAATGTCTCATGATAGCGATGCCAAACATCAAATGAGGGGCGGCATAGATAATCTTATCAACACTAATCAAGGGGGATTAACCTCACCGTGAATAATGATTATGGTTCACATCAAACATATGGAGAGGTGTTCTTAGCACAATCAACATGTAGAAAAAAAACGACTTTACCTCATATCCCATACATGCATTAATTGAAAACATATCTCACTTCATCTTTTCATTGCTGAAACAATTACAAAGATTATCATAGCTTTGTATGATCAAGACTTTGAACAATCCACAATCTTCAATAAAGTTATGTCATATCCCATTCATGCATTAATACAAACATCTGTCATACTACCTTTTCTTTATGGAAATAATTCCAAAGATGGTCATGGTTTCCCATGGGTTAAAGACTTTGGACATTCAACATTCTTGGACGAAGCGGTGACACTCCGTACCATTACTCGATGATTTGCTCGGTGAAAAACACAAACATTGTATCACCTTACACGATGGAAAGAAAAACAAGTATTCGCTGAAGAACTAAAAAGAAAACGAGGAGAATCGAAGCAAAGTTGTTCCATACAACTTTCAGTTGCTCTCTTCACAATTTTACGTTTTAATTTTATTATGATGTTAGTTATTCTTTACTTTGTTTCAAAAAAATCTTCAAAACGATCTTCTCTTTCGTGTCATTTTGATTTAAATTTGGGAAGTAATTTTGCTTACAAACCAGAAACTTACCTGATTAAAATACCAGAAACTTACCGGTCCACATATTCCACTGTTTCGGAGTGTTGGGGTCTCCGAAACGACCGATAAGAACAAAAAATTAAAAAACAATCGACCGCATGGAAAATCAAAGAATTGTTCGGCGAAATTCAGACGAGAGTTGCCAGAGAATAACTTGCATGTTTAATCCTCTTCTGTGGAATAATCTATTGACAAGATGCCATTTTTACCAAAGTATCTTTTGCTCGTTTCGAGACACGGGACGCCTGCGCACAATGGGTCCCGTTCCCGTATCGCAGTTCTTTCTTTTTTGCTTTTCTAAAGCCCACGAAATAGCACAGACCAGGTAATTCCTACTTCCAAACTGGTAAAGAGCCCAGCTGCATGTTACTGATTAGTTTCGAAATGCCGTTCTTTTCATGTCTATTTTAATCTTAGTTCCTGTTGGGTGCCACGTTTCTACCCATGGTGACCCTTCTTGTATTACTAGTGTGCATTACATTAAAAAACCGGTGTGCATTACATTAAAACACTGAAAATTCAACTGAGTACACTCGATTAGCAAGGGTATCAATCAGTAGAATACACATTGGACTCGAAAGGATCAATTATTTGCTGTCAATGTCCGATACTTTAATGTGTATTTTCGCTTTTTGGCTCTGTAATTGGGTTTCTCAGGTTTTGCAATTATGTTTTTTTTCTCTAATTGGGTCCTCTGAATTTGCAAGGATATCAATCAATAGAACCAAGAGCGGATGTAAAATGTCCCAATATTTGCTTTGATGATGTCAGAGCCCTGTGCTGCCTTTTTACTACTTTAAAACTGGGTTTTTAGGATTTTCAGGGATATCAAGCAGGAGAACCCGGATTAAAAATGAAATGACCCTATTTGGGCTGGCAAGGTCTGGGAGCATAACAAATAGGTTTTGCAGTTTTGATTGGGTAAATACTACTGGTTCCTCACGATTTTCAAGAATTTCCAGCAAACTTACATGTGAGATAATCTGGATGACTTATTGTCAAGATCTCATAGTTATTGGGCATGCCTAATTTTTTTCTAATGCTGTAAGTTTGAGGCCTTTTTGATGGAAACGGGAGCAGAGAGACCCCCTGGAATAATACTAGTGAGAGTAGAATGGGGGGACACTCTATGGGATCTCTCCAGGAGATTGGGTTTGGACCACTGGCATGGAATTCAAGTTGCAAATGGGCTAAAGGATGACCTTATTTTTGCTGGGGAAGTTCTCAAAGTGCCTCTTCCCAGCACTGTTTCAATGACCGGGTGCAGGTGGAGAAGGCAACACTCTTGGCCTTGGGTGGTGCAGTCTGGAGACACTGCATGGGACATCTCAGAGAGGTTCAGGATCAGTTTGGAGGATCTTGAAAGGGCCAATTGTTGCTTGCTTGATCTACTCTATCCCGGTGATATTATGCAGGTGCCTGAAAAGGATTCGACACTGAAGGAAGTAATGGCTAGGTCAAAAGTTTCAGGGGATTCCAGGAACAAGCCCAATTTTTTCGATGTATTTCCAGCTCCGAAAGGTTAGTCCATTTCAACCAAAATTTCTTGGTGTCATGTAACCTGCTTTTATTTCCTCTTTGGGTGCATTAAGAGAGTTATTTATGAAGTCAGCCGATTAGGGTTTTACACTATTATAGTAGCACTGTAGCAAATCTAATCAGTAGTAGCTTATATCTTGTGAAGAACCATGGCCATGCATTTAGGTTTTGAGTTTGCATTTGTGTCCACATAGACCACATCTTTATTGTATTTTTATTTACCATTTGCGGAGTTTAATTGTTGACTTTATGTTTCTAAAGCATACATGTATTCAGGCAAATTTTCAAATGATTTTCATGATTTTATGCGTTTCACTTTATATTTGATTTACAATAGTGATTTCCATGCTGTGTTAAATGTCATCGAGTCACTCATCGATTACAGTAACCTTGTTCTCAATAGGGGTTCAGGTAAGCTATATTTTACTGGCTAGAGCATGGTTTGGCATTCGTTTATTCATCTTATATACTCTTGAACTTTAATGTATTCAGGCAAATTTTCAAATGATTTCCATGATTTTATGCTTTTCACTTCCATCTTTCATTTACAATAATGATTTCCATGCTTTGTTAAATCTCATCGAGTCACTCATCGATTACAGTAACCTTGTTCTCAATAGGGGTTCAGGTAAGCTATATTTTACTGGTTAGATCATGGTTTGGCATTCGTTTATTCATCTTATATACTCTTGAACTTTAATGATCTCTGTTTATTCACATTCACCTTAGATACTTTTGAATTGTAATGATCCCTTTTAAAGATGCAAATTATGTTTTGGAATCCAATTCTCTATCTATTGCTATTGATAGGGGATTTAGTGTTGATCAGGTTCTTGGGTAGGGTAAGTTGTTCAATTTGTTGTGATGACGTTGGTTAGTCATCATAATTATTTGCTAGATCCTGGTTGTTAGGAGGAACTGTCAAATCTTGGTTTGTAGGACAGTCTTCCCAATCTTGGTTGGTAGTACGGTCTGTCAAATCTTGCTTGGACAGTCAATAGATAATTCATAGATGGAACTGAAGGTATGAATAAGCTCTTAAACCTCAAAAGAGGGCATGTTTTTGGATTATTTTGTCTCAGGCAGTCTTGAGAGACTGACTGGGCCAAAAGCCACATCCATACTGTTCTTGGAGACTTTCAGGCCTAAAAGTGGTGTCCAGTGTCCACATGTTCTTAGGAAAGTCCCCCTTTTCCTTTGTTACTGCACAAACTAGCAGCACATCATGGGAAATGCACCACTGTCAGCTTAGTACGATCTCCCGTTCACTTTAGGCCAGCTCCTAGAGACCAGGGTGGGTATGCCAATTCTTCCAACTACACACCTCAATATACGTCAGATAGGTCAGTGCCTTAGTAGCTAAATACCTTAAGAATATTCAACCAAGTGTTAGGGCAATAAAGCTACAATGTAAAGAGGGTTAGGAGTGAAGATTTTCGAGGCACCAAAGGCTTCCAACAGAGGTCTGTCTTTGACCTGCTGTTGGGCACTATTTTCAAGGTGTTTCAAGCTGTTTTGTCTCACTGTTTCTGGACAGTTAACTTGCTGTCCAAAACAGTCAACTCATGACTTTCTCACAGGCTGCTACAGGACTGTTTTAGGACAGTCACACAGTCTGATAATTCTCCCCTGGAAAAACTGCCTTTAGTCATGTGATTTGATGCCCATTTGAGACCTCTTTTGCATGGGTTAAATGTATGGTTTAGGCTGCCATAAATATTAGCACATGCATATAACTCAAAACATCAAATACCCTCTTAGGATCTTGAACAACCTACCACTGAAATGCTAAGTAAGCATGACAAATGAACACATAAGTTTTTGGTCAACATGACCCTGGAAAAACCCCCATGGGGAAAACCAGTTTGGAGTAGAATTTTATTATGAAGATCTGAAAGCAAAAACAGTACAGCAAATACATGCACAAAGGAACYTGATTCACTTGCCAACTCCTCACAAGTTTGGCATGGGTTTCTTCCTTGAAGTGCGCCCCCCTTCTTGGGATTTGCRCCCTTCACATTTGCTGCCTGCTASCTTGGGTAAWGGYRCCTCTTATGAGCTGCCCTTGAAGCCTTTGCTGAAGTARTAGATGAGTGCGCCCCCTTTTCTCTTTGGTGTGCCCTACCTCCTCTTCAACACTTGCGCCCTATTCCAATAGTGCGTCCAATAGCTCCAAGTGTGCCTCCTCCAAAGATGCGCCACTATACCAAGCACAATGCGCCCTCTCCAAGCTTGGAACTCAAGCTCTCATGGTGCACCCTCCTTCTCTTTGCCTTTTCTCCACAAAAACCTCTTCTTCTCTCTTCCTCTCTTCACTCAACTCTCTCAAGTGAAGAATGAATCTCATTCTTACCCTTTAGCCTCTCTTTGGCCAAACCTAAAAGACCAATGGTCTAGATTCAATCTAGCCATGTCTAATCAATGGGTGAGATTTAATCTCAAAAATCTCACTTAGAAAACCCACTTTCTCAAGTTTTCTTAGTTTGCTTTATGTCTATTAATTCACCCACAAAGTGAATTAATTGTCACTTTATGATTTTAGTGACATATTTTACTTTTGACTTAAATCTCCTAAGTCAAAGAGAAATTAGAACATAAAGTAAAGTATTAAGGGTAATAGTCTCCCCCTTTGTGTTTAGATACTCAAAACACAAGAGGACCACTTTTCAAGGTACCCAAATCTCAACAAAGAGCTTATTAAACAAGTGTTGAGATCTGAATTAAATAGCTACAGCAAAGATGTAAATCAACACATAAATAAATCACTCTTAGTGTAAGGGAAATGACGTTTCTTACCACAAAAGAGTGAGATTTCACCATACAAACCAAGAATAAATGTTATATCTGTATTACCACTTGTTTGATGGCTGTAAATGGACAAGTTTGCTGCTGTACTGAATTTCCAGAATCTGAATTAAGATATTTAACGCAGAAAATTGTAGATTTGGACCATAAAAAGTGACCCAAGAGTGCTTAAAAGTATTTGGGATGAAAATCATTGGGCACTTTCTGCTGGGGCAATGATATATCAGTATAAAACAACCCAACAACAAACTAATGCAAGTACAATTGAATATTATCCAAGCAATTATTTCAAACGTGCAAAAATGGTGGTGAATCCCCCCTAGGGTTTTATAAGGAATCTCCAAAATGAAATGTAACAGCAATGAACAGCTTAGGAGATGAGTTTCACCATTAGAATGTGTTAGATAAACTTAATAAACAATTCCAAAGTGAAATATGAACTAGGGTAGGGTTAGATTTCACCTTTTAGGGTTAAACCCTAGTTCTAGGGTTTCACCAATTCTGGTTTTTATTGTGGTAATTAATTTCCAGAATTGATAAAAACCTTAAATCAACCACAAGAGCGGTAGAGAAGACAATGAGGCACAATCTAATAGGGTTGATTTGCCTCCCAGGGTTAGAAAATCATCAATTTAGCACAAACCCTTTGATAAAGATATCCAGAAAGTAAAAGTAAACCGTTAGCTTTATTCTCGACAATGAAATAAATATTTTTGACGGTTTATGTCTTTTATATAGTTTTTGTTTTTGTAATAGAAATAAATATTTGAAAATTTAGGGTTTTGGTTGGTGAATGTTGGGAGTTAGGGCTTAGCCTTATCTCCACTAGGGCTTATGGGGTCAAGAAGTATGCTCTTCTAAGAATTGGTTATTAATGTTTATGGATTAGAACTAGAGACTAGGGCCACAAGGCTAGTAGTCTCTTTGCTAATCAAGACAAACCATGAAACCAAGGCCCTACAAGAAGGGTTTCCCCAAGGGAATAGCGTTCACCAACAAGATCAACAAAAGACTTGGAAAGAATATTTGAAACCCTTGCCAAGGAGCATAAAACTAATCAAGACAGGAGACAAGCACTTACCAAATCTTTTTAGGGAAGAAGGAAGAGATACAAACCCTAGATGTCCTCGCTCCAAGTAGTTGATAACTCTTCAATGGATCGATCTTGCTAGTTTATGTAGAATCTTGAATAATCACAATAGTCTTTGAAAAATATGCCAATAGGAATAACCGATAAAGATAGAGTATCCAATAATTAACACCAAGAAAACACCAAGTAAAGATCTTCTATTAAATGGCTCCAATAATAATCTCCAACAATTCACAACAAAATGAGTGAGAGGAGTGCCTATATTTATAGATGAGGCTCTCAACTCCTCTCCACTCTTTATTCGCCAAAATTAGGCTAAGGAATAAAATAAAATGACTTGTCATTCACATAAATCAGAGACTAAGTCAAAAAATACAATCAAATGATGTTTTACAGGTTTAAAACCATCATAAAGGGGACAACTTCTGTTAGTGTTTGTAGCTCGGACATGTATTTCTGTAAGGGTGTTTATTTGCAGAAATCGTCATTGAATGTATCTTATACCTTTCCTAGAATTCACTTTATTAATTTATTAATAAAGTGAATGTCTTTTTATTAAAGAGACTTTTAATTAATAAAGTGACTAAGTTAAAGTCACTTTATGATTTAATTAAAAGAGAGTCGTTGATCTCACAATCTAATCTTGATCGTTGAGATTAGGTACATGGTTCAAGTAAAAAATACAAAAGACATAAAGGGTAAAGGAAAAAGACACAAGGAGAATTCATTTTCACAAGTCATGTGAGGTGAAGGAGAGGAAAAACTAGATTTGATTTTTCCAACATTGGCGAGGAAGAGGGACATGTACAACATGGATTTTGAGGCAACACGAAAATCGAGGTAGCATGCATTTCGAGGTAACACGAATTTTGAGGTAGCACATATTTTGAGGCAACACAAAAATCATGGCAACACGGATTTCAAGGCAACACGTGTGAGTTGCATTTATTACAACAATCAGACCTGTCCGTACAGCAGGCCGTACATGCCATATGGACAACCTTAGTGATCAACAAGCACGTAGATCGAGGCACTGTAATTTTCAAGTTTGCAGATTTTGGTTGTGGTTTTTCTTTCTCAGAGCCATTTTCCTTGAGGGGAGCTCTTTTAAGTTTTGAAGATATTTTGAATGATGAGCTGATCTGGAAGAGCAAAAATAATTATGTACTCTGTGTGATTGCTTTTCTCATTTTCCACTGCATGCAAGAGTTAATAATTTCAGCAAAGTAATTAGATTTGATCTGTTCACTTAGTTGATTTTAGAGAAATTAACATGGTATCAGAGCTATTGCTCTGAGAGAAAAATAGATCTATTGTATTAAGTGCAGATTACTTCAATAGTTTAAAGGACACAACTCAGATTAGCCATGTCAGTAACCAGTGTGAAGGTTGAGGATCGACTAGATGGGGTTTCCAACTTCTTGCCTTGGAAAACAAGAATCTCAGTGATCTTGAAGGAACAAGACTTGTGGGAAGTCGTGACCAACCCTCCTCCAACTCCAACACAGATGTTCGGGGGTACGCCAACAGTGGTAGACCCATTAGTGCAGGCAGCGTGGGATAAGAAGGATATAAAAGCGTAGAGGGTGACCCTTGAAGCCATCAAGGATCATCTGATCCCACATGTTGCAGAAAAGACCAAATCTAAGGAGATTTTTGATGCCCTTGTGTCACTCTTTCAAAGTGATGATATGAGTCGGAAGATGATCCTCAAAACCAAACTCATAGAATGCAGAATGTCCACCTCAGATAATGTAACCAATTACCTCATGAGGATCACACAGATTCGTGACCAACTTGCAGCTGTGGGAGAGACAATCCTGGATGCAGAGTTAGTAAATGTTGCTCTGAATGGGTTTCCCTAAGCTTGGGAACCATTCATCATGGGCATCTGTGCTAGAGAGAAACTTCCCAAGTGGGAGAGACTTTGGGATGACTGCATTCAGGCGGAGACTCACAAAGAGTCCAGACCTGGCAAGCAGGGAGGAGGTGTAGTAGATGACAACTTAGCCCTTGTCAGCAAGACAAAGAAAGGCAAAGGAAAAGTTGTCAAGAAGGGTGACAATTAGGGAGAGGGACAACAATCTGGGCAGAAGAGAGATATGAGCAAGATCAAATGCTTTATCTTCCATAAGAATGACCATCTCGCTTCTCAGTGTCCACAGAGGAAGAAAGTGAAGGGGAAACCGCAAACAGTTGCAACTACCACAAAGACACAACTAAGTGAACTTGCATGCAAATTCAAGAATGATTGTGCATTCGTGTCTTGTCTTTCCACCAAAACTACTCCCAAGAGTGATTGGTACTTGGACAGTGGCGCCTCCGGTCACATGATAGAGGCTAGAGAGCTATTCAACAACTTTTTAGAGGATGACTCAGATCTTCACGTAGAGCTTGGCAATGAGGCCAAGTATGCAGTCAGGGGTCAGGGGATAGTGTAGTTCCAGTTGGAGTCAGGAGGGTCCTTTGATGCGCAGGAGGTACTTTATGTACCTGGCCTGAAGAAGAACCTGTTGTCCATCTCAGTCACAAAGGACAAAGGTTATGAGGTTAATTTCCGGAGAGGGCAGGTGTTCATTCGCCTAGAGGGAGTCAATCTAGATAGTGCTGTGAGGATTGGAGTCTGGGATGGGAACCTTTACAGACTTCAGGGCCAATCTGCATAGGCATTGTTGCACACCAGTGAGAGCTTGTGCGATTCGTGGCACGGGAGGATGGGTCATCTCCATCATAGAGCTCTACCATTACTGAGGTGGATGTTCACCGGGCTTCCAGAATTCAGTCTGGACCAACAGGGGATGTGCAAAGGCTGCGCACTTGGAAAGAACGTTAAGGAAACCTTTCCTAGCAGTGAGACTTGATCTAAGGGCATCTTGGATCTGATCCATTCAGATGTTGGAGAGCCTATGTTAGTAGCTTCAGTGAAGGGCACATCCTACTATGTGACCTTCATTGATGACTTCTCCAGGAAGACTTGGATCTACTTCATGAAAACCAAGGATGAGGTCTTCAGTCACTTTCGAGCTTTCAAAGCTCAGGTGGAGAACATGACAGGAAGGAAGATCAAGGTATTGAGGACAGATAATGGGGGTGAGTTCACCTCTACAAAGTTCACTGATTTCTGCAAGGAGGCAGGGATTAAGATGGAGAAGACAATGGCCTACAACTTGCAACAGAATGGGGTTGCAGAGAGGAAGAACATGTCTATCATTAGTGCGGTGAAGGTCATGATGTATGACTAGAGTTTGCCCATGTTTCTGTGGGCAAAGGCCTGCAATACAACTGTGTATTTGCAGAATAGGAGCCCACACTGGATACTGGAGGGTAAAACACCTGAGGAGGCATTCAGAGGCAACAGACCTGAGATAAAACATCTTAGGATTTTTGGTTGTCCAGTCTACATCCACATTCTTGTAGAGAAGAGGGCAAAGTTGTATCCTTGAGGGGAGAGGGGCATTTTGGTGGGGTACAGTGAAGGATTCGAAAGCCTACAGAGTGTTCTTTCCAGATCAACGCAAGATGGTGAGCCAAGATATCAAGTTTGAGGAGAACTCGGCATCTAAGAAATCTCAGGACCTATCAATAGTTGCAGAGGGGACACATGAGGTGGGCCCAAAGGATGAGCCAAGAGCAGAGACTTCTAGTGCATGGAGCCAGACTCCAGTGGAGGTGGAGGAGCAGTTAGCCCCTTCGACTTCAGTCAGCAGGCCCAGGTGGTTTGAGCAGATCTTGTAGGATGCTTGGGAGCATGTTGAGCCTCCTAGGTCCACATTTAGGGAGAGTAGAGCTCCACATAAATTTTCGCAGTATATGGCTTTGATGATCAACATCATAGACTCAGAGCCCTCCAACTTTGGGGAAGTAGCCAACCAACAGGTGTGGAGAGATGCCATGGTGGAGGAGCACAACTCCATCATGAAGAATGATGTCTAGGAGATTGTGCCAAGACTAGAGGGGAAGTCACTTGTGACTTCCAGGTGGATTTACAAGGTGAAGCATGCAACAAATGGCAGTGTGGAGAAGTTCAAGGCTAGATTTGTGGCTCGTGGGTTTTCTTAGAGAGAGGGAGTAGACTATGAGGAGACTTTTGCTCTTGTAGCCAGATACTCCTCTATTCGAACAATTATCTCTATAGCTTTTGAGATGGGATGGAGCATCCATCAGATAGATGTGAAGACTGCCTTCCTCAATGGCATCATTGAGGAAGAGGTGTACATTGAGCAACTACAAGGGTTTAAGGTCCATGACAGGGAGACACATGTATGCAGGCTTAAGAAAGCCCCGTATGGACTCAAACAGGCACCCAGGGCCTGGTACTCCAACATCGACAGTTATTTGCAGGACATGGGCTTCACCAAGAGTGAGGCAGATCCCAACCTATACTTCTTGTTGGTTGGATCTGAGATCCTCATCTTGGTGTTGTATGTGGATGATCTCATTTTGATAGGTGCAGAGAGTCTGATTGCCGATTGCAAATCAGATCTAGTGTTAGAATTTGAGATGAAGGACATCGGGCCAATGCATTATTTTTTGGGACTTGAGGTTTGGCAGTGATTGAGCGAGATCTTCCTCGGACAGGGGAAGTACATTTTAGAGATCTCGAAGAGATTCAGGATGCAGGATAACAAACCGATGGCCACTCTGATGGTGACCAACATAGAGAAGATTTATTCTTTAGCTTCAGAGTTGGTAGACTCCAGACACTATAGGTAGTTGATTGGCTCATTGATGTATTTGGTCAACACTCGACCAGATATCTGTTTTGCTGTTAACACCTTGAGCCAGTTCATGGTGGAGTCAAGGGAGGTTCACTGGGTGGAAGCAAAGCAAAAGGGATAGGCAAGGAAGAGGGATAGGTACAACACTATTTCGAGGCAACACAAAAATCGAGGCAACACGTATTTTGAGACCACTGATTTTGAGGTAACACGCAGATCGAGGTAACACGTAGATCGAGGCAACATGTGAGTTTCATTTATTACAACAATCAGATCCGTCCGTACAACAGGTTGTACATGCCGTACTGACAACCTCAGTGATTAGCAAGCACACAGATCGAGGCATTGTAATTTTCAGGTTTGCATATTTTGGTTGTGGTTTTTCTTTCTCAGAGCCATTTTSCCTGAGGGGAGCTCTTGTAAGTTATGAAGATATTTTGAATGATGAACTGATCTGGAAGAGCAAAAATAATTGTGTACTATGTGTGATTGCTTTTCTTGTTTTTCGCTGCATGCAAGAGTTAATAATTTCAGTAAAGTAATTAGATCTGATTTGTTCACTTAGTTAGCTGATTTTAGAGAAATTAACAACTTCAACAAAATATGCTCCAAAAATGCTCAAATAATGTCCATAAATCCTTGAAATATGTCTCCAAAGCTTGACCATGTCCATACCTAAGGTCAGTGCACCTCCATGAAGCATGGGAGTGATCCTCCAAGTCAAAAAAATGGGCCATAAAACCCCCAATAACAAAAATGACGTCAAGCTTCTAAGAGGGCTGATTTGACTTTTTTGGTACAACGTTCCACTTAAAAAGACTTGGGGAGGTCTTAAAATGTGGCAAGGAATAATCCTTGGCCACTCAAACCCCAACATCCACCTAAAAGAAGGGGGGACGACCTCACCCCAAGCCAAAATAAAACCCCAAAAGTGGACGACTTCTCTAATTTGCTCAACAAGCCATCAAAAGGTGATCATAAAGTGCATCCACATCCAAAGGGTAAGTGCCAAGTGACCTTCGTCAAGTGCTAAGTCACATGAGTGACCTCCATATCATCAAATCAAGCTCAAAATAACACCAACGTCCTCATGAAGTGCCCCCAAATGAAGTTGACCCTCCTTTAGTGGGTGAATTGCATTAAAAAAGTGCCAAAGGAGAGGGATGTCTTGTCTTTTGACATATGGCGAGCGTAGAGGATGTCCATGCGGATGAAAGTAGCCCGTTCGTGCCTCAGAGAGGGTGACCAATGCCTCAAAATTCGTGATATGCCTAAAAAATGTGCAACTGAATAGTCATGTGCAGAATGTCTTCTGAAGGCCCAAGAGTGGTATATACATATGAAAGAGAGGGTTCATGTGGGTAAGGTGTGCTAAACCATGGGTGTGATAACCCTTACAAAGCGCAATCACCTTTTACATAGCAAAATAATAAGTGAGTAGTTAAGGTCCCCGTAAATCATGTATCCTAGCAGATCCACCCCAAAATGCCAACATACCTACCCAGGACATAAATGCTCGACATTAGAGGGAGTTACCACCTCCAAAGGGGTAGTCGGCTGGAGCAATAAAACCAAGCACCTTGAGAATGGGGACTAAAAGGACATGCTATGACCGTCCGCTTGAGGGGATTTGGGTAACCTCTAACCAACACCTGTACATCAAAATCATCCCATCATGGCCACATACAAAGAAAACATCACACTTTGGGCACGTCAGAGTGGTCACATCTCGTGAAAAAATATAGGGTACACTGCAGAGAATCTGGGGGTGTAACAACCTTATTTACTGTTGGAGAGATGTATTGCAATCTATGAAGTTTTATTTTTTGTTACTTTCAGGTTCACGAAAGTCTTTTTCAGTGTTTGTCGTTTTTCTTACATGAGCACACTTTAGTTGGTGATGTGATGGATTCTTATAACACAACCAGATTGTAGTTTCATTGCTTACTCCCCTTTTCGATTTAAAATGTGTTAAAACTATTAAACATCTAGCACACTGAATCCTCTTAGATAAGACAAGATAAGATAATATAAGATAAGTTTATTAATGTTCAACAAATGACCATAAAATGATCAGTGGGACTACGAAGTGGGAGTACAATGGAAACTCCTATAAAAGCAAGACAAAATCAAGGTCTAATCTAAGATTTAAGTTTTAAACCCTAAGCATGTCTTGGTGCTATTGTTGTCTCCTATAGAAGAGGAGGGGGAAGGTGGAATGTCTCCCATCGACACTACATAAATAGGTCAGTCCTTTAAGCAATTCCTACCAAAGATCGAGCCCCAAGCGTTAGATCAATTGGTTGAACCATCCACCCAAGGCATGTTCCCGACGGGGAGGCCTTAGGTCACAGGTTCAAATCTGATCAAGTCCCTTGGGGTTACCAATCAATATTGTGGCTAATGGTTGAGTCGCCCTTTGTCTAAATATTTCGGGGAAGAGGGTGGATCCCACTAGGGTTTCCTTACCCAAATTTTTTTTTCCACCAAAGATCTACCAAAATGCAGAGGTTACCAGAAACACGTACCCAAATACAAGCCTTTGCAAATAGTAATACAAATTTGAACCATTGTTAGCCAAGCTCCCTAGGTGGTTCAAGGCATTTGGACACAATCTCCAATTGGGATGGCAACTTCTCTAGTGTGTTTTTATGTAGTGACTCTAGAGCATTTACCTTGTGATCAACCACTGATAAATCCCACTTATTGACCATTATATCGATGCACGAATTATTTTTGCACATTATAGATATCCAATTTTAATTGTATGATCATTTCAATGTATCATCTTGTAAACACATATCTGAATTTGAATTGAATGATTGTTCCTTTACATAATCTTTCCGAATAGATCTATAAAGGTTAGAAGTGCATGCAAAAATCCTAGTTACCTAACTTGAAAAAGAGCTATCTAAATAACACCTGCATGTTTGCAAATTGTAATAAAGGAGTAAACACATTCTATCAAACTTGGAATTAATTGCATGAAAGTATACATCCATGTTCTTGGCATCCATTTCCATGCTGATTAATCATGATGAGATTAAGAAATTGCTTCGTGCTTCGTACATTGAGAAATCACACTTTGTCCCGACTCCCTGCTATGCTAGGCTAATGTTTCACTACTATGCCATATTAATAGTTCAAATTATAGATTACCATGAGATAGTAAGCTAGAGATATGCCATAATTCATCCTCTAAAGTAAGAAATCTTTGCCCCAGTGACAATTAGACTAAGTTATCATGTTCACCATCCACTGTTTGTAGCAATGTTATCAAAACCGGATCGGTTGACTTTAGAAACCGGACCGAAACCGAACAAAAACCGGAAAAAAACTAGACCACAAAACCGGTGTAAATCTAAGAGAGATAAATATAGCACAACAAGATAGTCATTAAAAACACAAACAAACACATAAAGCCAATATTTACCCTGGAAACCCTTAACTGGGAAAACCAACACCCTAATAGATATCTATTATTAACCTCGGCCAAACCGGCCAAGCCAGCCAAGTTAGGCCAACACCAACCACTTTAGGCATTTTACAATGGAGTACTCCAAGCCATTAAATAGGCTTCATCATATGTAATACCATAGGAAAATAGCATGGGTTACTCAATACCATGGGCCCATAAACCATGAACGGTAAATCTATTATTAATTGTATCAAGGTTATATTAACTACTCTATGATCGAGTCAAGACTAACCCAACTTTCCCCCCTTTAAATCTTGACTTGGGATAAACACATACCCCCCTCAAAGTTTATTAGCCGGGTGGGAATACAATATGCCCCCTATCATCTAAGTCTACATCTAGACTTTACACAGGGGAACTTTCAAACCAGGGGTAAGCATGTTTAAACTTTGACAACTGATCATTACTTGTTAAGCAATTTGATACACAATGCCCTTTCTTTAAACATCTTTTGCACTTTACTTACTTAAATTTCTGCCTCATCCAGGTTGTGCATTGGAGGATTTTGATTACTTTGAAAATTCTGTTGATTACTTCGTCCTCTACCTTGACTACAACCTCTCCCTCGACCTCGATTAGAAAACTGATTCTGATAATTCCCAAAATTTCTGGTACCTCTTCTTCTAGAACTTTCTGCTCTATTTGAACTAGTGAAGAGAGGATCCTCTCCCGATTGTTTTTGTTTACCAAATGACTTACTATGTTGAGCTAATAGTTCACAAAGTGAATCAAAAGTTGCAGTTGATAATTTATCAGTGATTTGCAAAGTTTCGATAAAGTGCTTATATGATGGAGGGAAGCCATTTATCAAAATAGAGATTAAAAAAC
Organism: Picea mariana; assembly: GCA_032191745.1. Lineage (NCBI taxonomy): Eukaryota > Viridiplantae > Streptophyta > Pinopsida > Pinales > Pinaceae > Picea > Picea mariana. The sequence goes on from JASDQU011403559.1 coordinate 38,719, forward strand.
TGTCTTCAAGTTTAGGAAAGCCATGCTTGATGATTTCTTGATGTATGTTTTTTATCCTTGAAATATACTCTAACACATCATCACCATCAACTAATCTTTGTCTAAGCAACTTCATTTGTAAATCAACTCTTTGAGATGAATGAGGAGTATCAAAAGGCCTGCGAAATTGATTCCAAGTAGACGAAACAGTAGTTGAATTTTCAATATGAACAAACATATGTTCAGTTACAGAGGATCGAAGCAAAGCAAGAGCTTTCTCATCTTTTAATTGCCATTTAGCTAAAGGAGCAGCATCAATGGGCTTGATAGGAGGAGAATCACCATCACAAATATCATGCCATAACTCATTATATATCAATGTGTTTTGCATGTGGCGTTTCCAAGATTTGTAATTCTTGGGACCATCCATCTCTTATCCAAATCAATGAATAAATTGATTAACTTAGACATGATTAGTGATGGTAGATTGCCTTGAAAAATGTGAAATTTACATATGATTCAAAGAAGGATCACACCATGTAACTGAGATAGAAGGCACCAAAAAAGATCACACACTCCACGCAAAAAAGAGTACTTTTTAGGGGCTCGGCCTTGGCCCACTAAAAGTCTTGTCAAAAGGAGAATGTGAGAGTTTTGCACTGGATTCTTCTCAATCTCTTGGCTTCAAAAATACAATTGGATCTTTTTCATGAAATTTGCCAAAATTTGACAATGGATCTTCTTTTATACAATGTCGCCCCCTTTGAAATAACCATTATTTCTATCTTCAAATAAGTTCTCCAAATCAAACCTTTCAAAATTTGACAAATTTTGACAAATGGACTTCAAATCTTTTACAAATCATAGAAAATGCCAAGAACACCCCCTTGAACTGAAAAAAGGTTCAAGTACTTAGTTGCAAATTCTAGCTCAAAATAATAATTTTCTTTTTATTGAAAAATATTATTTTTAAACTATGAGAAAAAACCTTTAATTGAAAGCTTTTTCTTTTATATATATGAGATTTGCCAGCTCATTGCGGTTGTCTTAGTGCATTCTTGTAAAAGCCTTCATGAGGAGGTTAGCTTGAAAGAGGGATTTATAGCTCAAAATATTCTTTCACAACAACTGACCATTCATTTTTATATTGTTCCAACAGAAAATTTGCTCTTCTTGCGGTCAAAGGTAATCCTTAAATATTTATTTTGTTTATATTCGGCACCCTCAAACTCTAGCAAAACATACCTCAAAGACTGCTCTCTGGCCTGGAGGATCGAGATATGGTTTGACAGCCATGGCCCGCGTTGCGGAATACCCGCCTTGCTTCATGGAGGGCCATCCAGAAAGCACCGAAAATTAACAGCTTCATGGGACACACGCCATTATCAATATCAGGTCCAACAATCAGTTTATTCGTGGAGGGCGCATACTTTGTCAGCAGCAGATTCGAGGTCGCAATAATGGTGAGATTCGTGTAGGGTGTGAGAGTTGATCTTCGTCAAGAGCAGATCATGAAACAAATTGTTGAGATTGATGGGGAGATCATTGAGCAGATCATGGAGATTCAATGAGGAAATCACCGATCTATGAGCAATTTCTTGTGCAAACTGTTGTGCAGGTCATTGAGGAGATTAAAATCATGTCTGCTTCAATTAATTGAAAGATATGCGTGCCTTCTCGAATCCGAGTGCACAACGATCTTGAGGAGGCTTCTTTGAGCTATTTGTTGAGCCCAATGAGGAGGTTACAATGATTCGAAGGCCAGAATCCAGATAACCCTGAAAATTCACCGTTGACTTTGGATGGCAGAGAATTATGGCAGCCTGGATAGCAGCCCTTGGTTGGAGAATGACTTCGGTAGCAGTCACATGAGTGGCAGTGATTTTGCTGTTAAAGAGCAAGATCGATTCCTGCCCATAGCCAACGTGAGGCAGATAATGAAGAAAGCCCTGCTTGCCAATGACAAGGTCTCCAAGGAGGCCAAGAAGACTGTGCAGGAGTGCGTTACTGTGTTGATCAGTTTTATCACCAGTGAGGCCTCCAACAAGTGCCAACGGTAGAAGAGTCCATTTAATTGCATTTTTCGATACATTTCCGCAGGGTTTCTTCGATGTCTATTTCTTCGGTAGGTGAAAAATAGACGTTGGCAATCATGGCATCCTCCAAAGCAAAATTGTAATATACGGCTTTCCCAATGCTCGAATCCCCTTCTTTTTGCACTTTTCACTTTTTTCAGATGCAGTGACGCGGTGAGTGATCATTCCAGTAACAATGTGAAGCGCCCTCCTAATAGATCTGGTGGAAATATAATTGTAGACTGCGAAAAATCTCTCCAAGACCAACCTTCTTTGTCAGAATGCAACGTAAAATTGATAATTACGAGCAGATCTCAAACAAAAAATAATGATATGGGATAAATTTTTAAGTAGATCTGAAGCAATTACAGCCCTTCACAATAAATTGCCAGATTTATAAGTAGATCTGAAGCAATTTTACAATAACAGTTCTCTAGTCAATTGAAAAACAACAGTATATCTTAAGATTTGCAAAAAAATGCAGATTTATAATAGATCTGCTATGATCTTGAGATTTACAAACTTCAATTGCTGAGTTTCATATAACTAATTGCAGATCAAGAACTAAAAAACAGCTGAAATAGCTCTACGGCTTTAATCAACAAAAAAGTGAAGATTAGATCTGAAAAATCAACAATTTGATTTTTAAATTTTTCTGCAATTATAAACAAAACTTTTCCTTGTTGAAATGACAACAGGATTACCTCAGTACTGCTGTCCTTGAATTGGAGAGATCCAGGTTGATGTTGTGGAGACTTCCTTGCTTCCTCAATCCATCACCAATTTTTCCAACACCATTCAACATAGCTCGGATACCATGTTGAAGAACTGTTCATAGACACACAATTTTATTAATAAGGATTTTTTTTTTACAAAGAGAAGTGAGGGCTAAAAACCCTACATCCTCACATGAAAAAGAGCTAGTTTGTAAAGCCCAACTCTAAGCTAAATCCTAGGAGAACAACCAATCATATAATCACGAGTATGATAGGTATCCTTTACATCTTAAGCTACATGCCCTCTTGACAAAAGATTCTAGAATACTCTAATTTCTAAAACATTTAATGTAGGGAGATACTTGGACTTCTTGAACTTTAGGATTATGGGGCTAACACCTGTCTCATAAATATGTTGGCTCTGCTTGGGACATACCTTCACGTCAACTATTATCAATGATACTCTTGTCCATGATTTGTTTTTGTCCTTGCAGCCTATTTCACTGCAAAGAACAATCTAATTTTGTCTCACAAATCAGGGCTCTCTACTTGTAAAATGGATTCCACCTTTAACACTGATTCATGGCTTCTCAAGTCATGTCACCACTGTGGCTTCTTGCAAATAGAGTGTTTGACATCAAAAAACTCCTGTAGCACCCACAATTTTACAGACTAGGGCTCTTCGTTCTGTAATATTCTTGGGTTCTTTGTTCTGCAGTGCACAACTAGGGATGGTGCTTCTCCTATAAATATTTATATACAAATGATATGCCTCTACTTGCCTATTTTGGTCTCACTCCCATTTGATCTCCCATGTACCTATCTCAATACAGATATTTCCAATGCCCACTTCTCTCTCTTTGAATTAACAATTTACTTTCATATATTAATTCCCAAAACTTATATTGATGTATATTTCAAGGTTGGCTTGAAATTTGAAATTTAATTTCTAAAATCAAATATTTCAATTCCTTAAGGCTGCTTGCATTTCCATAAATAAAATATGTAAGGGAGGCTCGTAAAAAATTATCTATGTTTGAGGTCGGCTTGCCTTTCTTTTGTCTTTCTTGTGTGCGACTAGTCCCTCAGTACATCTCTGTTTAAGGCAGTACCTTAATGTTGATGCACTCTTCTCTACTTCTCCTCTTCACTGCGGCTTTGATACCATGGCTTTGATACTATATTAGAAAAAACATGCAAGAATATAGACAAGAAATGCAAGCCACAATATAATGAGAGAGAAAGCTATACTTGATTATGATTATTCAATATGGTGGAGATCAATACATACAAGGGAAACAATGTCCGGTACCAAAATCCCACACAAGGACTTTATTACCTAATTCTAAATATGACTTAACTACATTAATTACATGCAACTTACATATAACTCAAATCACTTTTTTTTAGCCTAAAGTATAATGTAACTTTATTAGTTGATCATTATGATGTGCTGACTCTAACTAGGAGAATACTTGCTTTTTCTTCCTTCGGTTTCTGATTGTTGAGATTTGGGTACCTTGGAAAGTGGTCCCCATGTGCTTATGAGTCTCTAAGCACAAAGGGGGAAGACTATTACCCAAGTACTTTACTTTATGATTCTAATTTCACTTTGACTTAGGAGTTTTAAGTCAAAAGTGAAATATGTCACTTAAGTCATAAAGTGACAATTAATTCACAATGTGGGTGAATTAATAGACATAAAGCAACTAAGGAAAGTGGGTTTCCTTAGTGAGATTATTGGAGTT
>JASDQU011403559.1:45141-75616 GCA_032191745.1 Picea mariana
TGGTTTTTCCCGGGGGGTTTTTATCCAGGGTCATGTTGACCAAAAATACCTGTGTACAAAAATGCATGTGTTAGTCTCTTAGATCTGCTTTATTTCAGCTATAAAGATCTTTAGGTGTGTTGTACTTATTTTAGTATGCATGTGCTAACTTTTGGTTACTAAGACTACATGCTAGAGCACCTAAAATTGGAAGTGCAACCGTAACAAATCAGCAATAAGTTCTTGGACTGTTGGCTGTCCTAAAACAACAACAAACACTTTACATAATAGTTGAAGCTTAGAGCCTAACTGTGGTCAAAGACAGACCCAGTAGGCATGCTTGATAGGACCTGAAAATCTTCACTGATCACGACCTTTGGATGGAGTTTCCAACATTTCTTCTTTGGATTCCCTTGTTTCTGATACTGTTCACAAAATACTTTCATCATTTCATTCTTATTTTGCTCTTCCTAGCTTACCTTCCCATGCGCCTTCTTCCTTGTTGAATTATTCACGTGGACAACTGTCTTGTAAACTTCCCTTCATTCCTAAAGATTTTAAGGTCTTACTCTTCTCCTCCATGAACTTTGCTTTTGAGAAAGCATCATCCAATATCTAGATATCAAACAATGTAATCTCTATTTGGATGCCACTGCTTCTACCTCAATTATTGCCACTTGATCTTTAGATCTCTCTCATAGCCCATGGGGTAAAATTTTTTCATGATCATTGATCACTTGCTTGAAATCATCCCAACTCTACACCAATTGTCTTCCTTGTTAGGTTGGTCTCTGGTAGAAGCCCCACCTCAAAGAGCATGTCCAATCATTTTCATTCTAGCAAATGACACCTTTCGAGGCTCAGTGTACCCATGGCATGTAATGTACATGTCCAATTGACTCAACCAATTGTCCAACTCCTTTGCATCTAGTTTGCCATCAAACCTTTGCTGTCAATTTTTGCTTCCAATCAAAATGGAAGGTTAGGGGAAGTAATCAATTGCTTATGATTCTCATTCGGGTTGCCAATGTCACCATTCCCATTACTAAGCCACTCATTACGAATGGTACTATTGTTGTGTTGCTCACTGACCATTCTTGACATTAATTGAGTTACCAAACTCATTTGCTTCCATAAGGTGGAGATATTGGCTTCTAATCAAATAAATATTGAATCAAAATTTTGCTCTTGTCTAAACCAAATGTCCAACTTCTGTCACTTATGTTCCAAAGTCTTGAATGTTTACTTTTGCCGTAATATAAACAAAGGGTTAGGTTGAGGAATCCACTGCCCATGATTCCCATTTAGGTTGTCAATGCTTCCATTCCCATTCCTAGGCTACTCACTAGGAATGTTACTATTGCTAGATTGCTCACCAACCATTCTTTATATTAATTGAGTCAATGGACTTTGCTTCACCATGTTGGAGATATTGGCTTCCAATTGAGTAAATCTTTCCTTGTCATGACCTTGCTCTTCTTCACTATCACTCATGGTTTCTTCCCCTTTTGAGGTCTTCTCCTTTGGTTGGAATTCCCCTAATTCATGGTACTCTTTATTGCTTGTACCATTCAATTCACATGCCTACAGAGCAAAGAACTCACTTGAATACTCTAGATTTGCATAGAGCTCAAATACCAAAAATATTATCAATACAAAAGTTGCATAATTGGTTTATGCATAATTCTATCTATAGTCAGATGGTGTCCAACATTGATATTGTTACAAGTTATGCATTGATCAAGTGTTAAATTGTGACCACAATTAGTTCCCCCCCAAAACTTTTGGAATTAAAAGGGCACCGGACTTGTTTGTGCATTCAAATACTACTCAAGCATTTGGTTACACACAAGAGAATTAATTTCCAATATAACAAAAAGCTTTGGTTACTGATGGTCATAAACATAGGATTCATGGTCCACATGCTTAAAATAATGCTTTCTATTAACTTGCAAATTGGAAATGGAAACATAATTTCATAAGTAAACACATACACATAGCTTTCTTCAATTGAGGGAACCCCGTTAATAGTGTTTTGATTACAAATTTATTTGTCTCAAGAAGGAAGGAAGGTCGATTTAGTTCCTTAGTTATTGTAATTCACAACCTTACATATTTATTATTTTCTTGTTGGGCAAATGAATGACAATCATCACAAGCTTATGATGGTTGTCATTGAAACGACAATCGTCACAGCTTGTCACTGGAAGTTTGGAATGACGGTGGTCACGGGCTTGCCACAGATTGATGGTTGTTGCAGGTTGTCACTGGAACGATGATCGTCACAGACTTGTCACTAGAATGACAATCTTCATAAGCTTATGATCATTGTCCCATGTTTATGATGGTCGTTACATGCTTACAAATGTCATCATAAGCTTGCCACCCAAATGACAGTGGCGATAGTCTTGTCTCCCAAATGCTTGTCACATGAACAACTATTGTCACAAGTTTGTCTCTTGAATGAGGGTCACCACATGCTTACAATGGTCGTCACAAGCTTGTTGACTACCAAGGGCCACATGAAGGACCCCAAATTAGCATAAAACAACCATGAAACTCCATTGAAATTTATAATTCGACCCCTTCCAATTTGGCTTGAGGATCCATGCCCAAGCGAAATGCTGACTTCTACTGTGAATCACGTGATTAGAAGTTTCTGAGGATTTGTGCTCAAAATAATGCCAGCATCTCCAATAAATGTCCAATCTTAGAAACTGAATATAGATCAACTTATTATTATTATTATTGAAGGAGATTTTTCAGATAGTGGTATTTTTTACTGTTTTGTTTTCTTGGTGGCTACATTTTTTCCATTTTATTTGCTTGGTATCTACATTTTCCCCATTTTATTTGCTTGGTGGCGACTTGCATCTTGAACACACCATCTAGATTCTAGTTTACTCTTGGGTCAATGATCCTTGCTATTGAAATTCAACCTTGTAACCATGCTTTCATTATGTTCCACAAAGTTGTCATGTCAAATTTGATTCCCTGTTATGATAAAAATATTTTTAGTTAATATTGTAGTTGAATCACATGCTTTTGGAGTTATCTTACAAATAATAACCTTTTGATTTTGACAAGCTATTACGACCCAAATTTGGATAATTTTACTTTGTGTTAGGTGATGATGTTGTAAAGTTTACAAATATATTTTTCCATTTCTTTTAGGTAGCAAAACCATAAGAAATTCTCTTTCACAATTTGTGCTAGGTTTTGATACCTACCATTGCTGGCGTCTTGCCATAGCCTACAATATCCTCCTTCATAGTTTTTCTTTGAGTTTTGTTTCTCTTCATGCACCTGCTTGATGGAGTTGAACAAAATTGGGAGTAATTGGAGATTTTTGCAACACTGAGATAAACTGCCCAAAAATGCAAAATATGGTTTTGGAATTTTGGAAGTCAGAAGCCTGTTTCAATTTCATGAGGTGTAAAACTTTCTTATGAAAAATCTCTCTTTTCCTCTTTGTGGCTACTCAGAATGCTTTGAGGGTTGCCATCTACTTAGAAAGGCTTAGACTTTCTATTCTTTTTTTTGAATACTTTTGACCAAAACGGATGTGTTCTAATGCAAGGCACCTGAAATGTGATTTGAGTCTTTGGTCAAGTTAAAAAATTGTTTCCATTTAGTTTCCTTTGGAAATGTTGCTTTAGTTATGATTTGGGACAGTTTTTGATGCTGTGAAATGCCATCCTAAAAGCCATTCAGTATGAATAGAAAGCTAAAATATGAATTTATAATTGTGAAAATGTAATTGCAATTGCTGTGTACCTAACTCCAACATCTTTATTATGCGCTTTTTTCTTCTTCAGAATAATGGATATATTTTGTATTAGAAAAAGCCACGGCCAAACTGTACAATGATGTAATACAAAAATGAAGTAGAAAGGCCACAGCCTATTGTCAGAATAACCCTGTTTTTCATTCACAATTTTCTAGCATAGCCTACCTGCACCCAGCAAAGAGTATCCTTGGCAGGTGTACTGCCTTACAAATTGTAAAAAACTATTACCCAACAAAACATTACTACTAATCAAATAAAGAAAACTTAAAGGTCTGCCCATTCGAGCCCACCTGAAAATCCATGTTCGATTCCACAAGATGTGCTTTAGCTTCAACTTGCTCCATATGGATACCAACTTCCACTAAACCCTCCCTTCCCTTAGGAGAATGCTCAACATGTGCTTCTTCAGTGAATAATATAGAGTAGCCATTTGTTGAAGGCCCCCCAGTTGACACAGATGTCATAAGGAAGTGTGAGCAGACAACCTCTTCTGGAATTTTCGAATAGGATATAATTTTGCTAACCAGAGAAATCAATGCCCCCAATTTGGAGTCCAATTCCAAATATTGCCAGTGTTAAATAACCATGAATGTAAGAACTCCTTCTCTGTCTCCTGCAACTCGAGCAACTACACCGTTGTTTCCATTGCATAATCATCTATGATTCTATCATTTGCCCTTTGCTTCCTGTCGCTTTCTTCTTGCCAGCGGCTCGACCTAATATTGGAATTCACCACACTGCAATGCACCCCAACCACCTCCTTCTCATACCTCTGCAAACCATGCTGGACCTCCTAGAGGTCACACAGAACACACCACTGGTGCTTGCAATGGCAATGCCCCATATTGTTCGTGGAGTGGAGGGACCATGCCAGAGGAATTCCAATGACAAACCACTAAACATTAGTCCAGACCACACAATCCAAGCACCCTCTGTTCTGTATCCCTTCTACTAGAGGAAGCCAGATTCAAGCCCTGAGTCGAACTCCAATTAAACCCCCAAAACCTTCAACATATGTAACCACATGCTCACTCCATCCCATTGACCGGTCTATCCATTAAGTTGCAAGCCTGTGAAGGAATAATAGATGCTGTAGCCTTAATTCGCTGTTGATTTCAGGAAACATGGTGTGAAATTTGTCTCGAATTGGTGCCGTCTCCATAAATGCTAGTTAAGACATGGTAGGGGTGCAAAGTTCAACACCCCCCATTTACCTTGATTACACCCTCTCCTAATAGCACTCCTTTATTGTCATGGTTATCAACCAGACCATTCTGAGTTCTTAGCACTTGGAAGAATGAGATTCTCTCAAAGCATTGGACCAAACTAATGTTCTTTTGCATAATGCGAGATAGCTTGAAGTTTTGTGCAGGACATTTTTGGGAGAGGGACTGAACAATGGTAGAAGAATCACCATTCACTGTAGTCTGGGACATCCCTTTTTCCTGGAGTATTGTGAGGCTTTGATACTCTGCAAGAGTCTCTGCTTCATTGTTAGATGCTGTACCTAATCCCCATGCAAACTCAATTTCTTTTTGTATTCCGGGGTCAAAAATAACCTGCCCATGCCTACCATCCCTAACATCTTTATTATGCGTTAGACTCTATATATATGAGTTATTTTGTATGAAAGTGCATGCTATTGTAGTAATGTTTTATTCTTACGTATTACATTTCAATGATTGTAATAGGCCACTTTCATGTAACAAGTCTTAATTACTCGTGTTAGTAACTTGGGCCATAAGTCCGTCCTAAAAGCTGTTCAATGCAAATAGAAAGCTGAAATATGAATTTATAAATGTGAAAATGTAAATCTTTATTATGCGTTAGACTCATATACATGAATTATTTGGTATGTAAGCTCATGTTTTTGTAATAATGTTTTATTCTTAGGTATTATATTTCAATGATTGTAGTAGGCTACTTTCATGTAATAAGGGCCTAAGTACTCTTGTCAGTAACTTGGCCCTTAAGTTGGGTTTTTTTTCCCTTTTGCATAAATAAGGGTTTCCCCATCTTTTGTATCTCATGTCAGATCGACTATTAATACATTAAAGTTTCTTTTGAAAGTTTCGACATTTTCTAGGAGCTGCGCTTGCACTCCCACATTATACTCATACTTGTTGTGGTCTACAGTCCCATTGACCTACTTTTGTGGTCATTCGTTGGACATTAATAAAATTATCTTATCTTATCTTCCTCCACAACATTAGGTTTTGCAGGTGCAATCCTCTTGGGTGTGCAGGTGCCTCCAATACTCTTGTGTTTTTGGCTCTTACTCTTGTTATTCTGAGTTTTCATTTATCATATATCTGATTTATTTTCTATTCATATCTATATTTGTAGTAGCAGTCTGCTAGTTCGTATACAAGTTCACTATATCTTTATTACCAAAATTTGGAAATTAAGCGGTTTAAGGTTTATTAAGACTAATGATTTGTTCAACCAATAAAGTTTCTCAGAATATTTACTTCTTTTAGTTCAATATGAAGTCGAATTTAATATAATAGAAGTTTGGGAAAACACAGATTTTTGATTTAGTCGAAATGTGCCAAACTACCTACTGTGAGGGTTTAGATTGGTTTGGAGAAAACTACACATAAAATGTGCTTTTGTCTGTCTCATTAATACTTATTTTGCAAGAAGATAGGCATTTTTTTTACAGCTAAGAATAGATTCACAATAGAGTTATCATTGGAGGTAGAATAGAGTGAATGTGGAAATTATGCCTCTGTTGTATGTTATATAATTATGTAAGATTACTGCCACATAGAATGATGATATTCAATTTGTGCAATTATCAAACATGTTTGCAACTTATTTTAATTTTTTTTTTGCATTGCCAGCATATGCTGAAGGCTGGGTTATTTTGAATGGTTTTTGGCCAGATATGGATGAGTATAGGAAAAAACATAGGATCCTACTGAACGCTTTAAGGGATGTGGAATCGAGCTTTATGATGCCTGCTCCTACTGGAGATGGTGGCCTAAGCATTGGCCCTTTACAAATAAGGTAAGTAATCTGGTGAGAGTTTTGGTCTGGAATTATAGTCACCGACTCACCATGTTGCAGTTGAACTGGTATTTGTTGCCAGGTCAAAGTCTAGATTCTGTCTACCCGCATTTTGGATCTTGTCTTCCCCATATAAACAAGAGGTTTGATTGTTTATAATTAATTCATCTAGTTGCTGACTTGCATGCCTTGGTTTATGCTTTTGAGGATGATGGCTGTTATGAAGTGGATGCATTTCATGTTTGTGTGTGGCACAGCCATATCTGCCTTTAGGGATTTTCAAAGAGATATCTTCAAGTTTGAAGAGAAACCCTTCAAATATTGAGGGAAAAACTGAAATCAAATGCACATGTTGAAACCTGTATTTGATTGCAAAGTTGACCAACTCATTGTTTTTCAATTGCAGCCGTGACTATCATACAGATGCATGGTGGTTGACAACTCAAGGTGTGAACTATGAATCCTGTAATGATGTGGACTACTCAGAAAGGACAGTTATCAAATATTGGCTTCGCTATTGTCCCTGGGCACTTGAATTTAGTGACTTTGAAACCCTAGCAAGGATTCATAATGGAGGTCCCCAATTTTGGCAATTTCTATCAACGACCCACTACTGGTATGGTCTTATATAACATTACTAAGTAAACACTATGCTAATCACACCACAAGCATCTGCAATGCAATTTACATCCTTGTTTTCTGGTTTCTTACTTTGACCAGCCGTATATTCAATGTCTTTCACTGTCATTCTTTGTGTACAACTTAACAATATGCTTGTAAAACATTGTATAAGGGTTTTTTGCCTATACAATTAACTGGTAGACAATGGACATCTTATAATTTTCTCATGTTTCTGTGATTATTTTTTGTTTTTTATTTTTAACCGAAACTGGAAAATATTATATTAAAAAGTGCTGTAGCAAAGCTAGACAGCGAGCATACAAAAGTACTGTTCTGGAAGCTTTACAAAACTGACAGCTTTCACAGGCTATCAAAGAGAGCTTTCTAGTGTTCCTAGTTATTACATCCTTGCTGTCCTTATAGGTGTATAGCTTAACAAAAACACCTAAAATTTTAGTTACTTTAAAAAACATAAAACTAACGGAAAACATGATGATTGAGTGCTTCCTTCTGACCTGCCTTGGTTGGAGTAGAGTGCTCTGCTGTTCAGTGTCCATTTCATCCTTCAGCTGATGCGTTGTTTCTTCTTCCTTCAAATCTGCATGAGTGGAGTTAATTGAGATTTTTTGGTTCGAGGTTGTGGCATGTCCTTGCTTAGATTTAAAACCATATTCTAAAGCATGTTGCATTCTGCTTCCAATTCATTAATTTTTTGCTTCTTCAGGACCAAGGTTCCCATTACTGTAGCATTTTGTGAGGCACAGATATGCTCATTCTCATGCACCTGAGCACTTACTGTGAAGATGTAAGATATGTTGCATTGAATTAGATCATCTCTATGAAGTGCCCTTCAATTCTCATGAACTTCTCTATTGTCGATATTTTTAATGCTCAGAACCGAAGTGCTTGTGTGAGACATGTTATCGCTCAGACACTCCCTAAGGAAAAGTCCAACCTTACTCAAGGGAAAGCTTAATGATATGGACAAGCAGGCTTACCTTAGGGGACTGTGCAATATTTTCGCACTGTATTTTTGATTAAAGTCCCTTGAGGGATTAAAGAAGCTTTATTAGCTAGGAGATCAGCTTGGCTATTGAGCTCTCTTAAAACATGGAAATACAAAACCGTATGCAAACTGAGAACCTCTTTTCTAGTTAGAGCAATAATCTGAGCTAGCTTGTTGTCAAACGGGGTTAGGCTCATTACCATTGTTTTGAAGATGACTGTTGAATCCCATACCACAATCAATGAATCTATGTTACTTTCAACTGCAAGAAAGAGACCCTAGAGAAGAGCATATGCTTCGGTTCGATTGTTTGTGGCTGTGCCTAGACCCCAGGCGAACGTCATTTCCGGTTTGCCCTTGGGATCAAGGATGATCCCCCCCTGCACCTGCCACCCCTACATTTCCTTTGGATGCTCCATCAAGGAACAAATAGTATGATTTCTACTTAGTTATCCAATCGTGAAATTCTTGCTTGTTTAGCTGAATCTGCCATAGATTTTTGGAATTTGATTTGTGTTCTTACATTATTCTTCTGGAACGTGAAAGAGAATTGACTTAACCATCCTTCCTAATCCTGATCCAATTCTTGTTGAAGTGGTGTTTCCCCAAACTTGGCATTAAAGTATTCAGAGAGCAAGCCTTTAGCCTTGGTAGCTACTGAATTGGGTGAATCCAACGCCTAGTTAAATATAGCTCTATTTCTAGCCAACCAAATTTTCCAACATAAAAAACTTTGGAATGACAGTCTGTTGAAGCCTCAACACCTTCCCCAAGCAGTTGGCTTGGGGCCCCTCCTAAAATTTTTCAACTCAAATCTTTTGATCGCTGCGCCCATTAGCCAAGTTCTCTTGATTTCTAAATGTTAAGCATTTCCTCTTTGAATGGATGACCGATGACCGATGTCTGATTGCATGTTGTTTTTGAGTTATGTCATGTTGCAGTCACGATTGGGTGTGGCAATAGTCTTATCGATTTTGTTTGTGTCGCAAGCAATTTTATTGCGCTTAACATACCCACATGTATTTTTGTGCCTCTTGGTTCTTTGACTAACCCTGACCATGAAAGTGCCATTTATCGTTACCTAGGTTGATTGCAACATCTGCAAGACATAGGCCGACTTTGAATTGCTTCTCAGAAAATAATTAGTACTCCCGTCAAATACTCAGTATCAAGTGCTCCAAATGTCAGTTGGCTGTTTTCACAAGATAATATCTCTCAGTCACTGATGGACGACCTCAGTTTCAGTGGACAAATTGAAAGCCCATATAACACAAATGTCGTAAGAATTAACGGAATTGAATTCGGGTAAAGCATTGGCAAGAACGGTGCCTGGAATTTTATTAAAAAATGATTTTGGCTCATAATATCGGGTATTGGTCAAAGTGAAATTTTCATGCCTCAAGCAGGCCTACTAAAGGTTTTGTGCCATTATGAATCCAACGCCACTGGCAGAATCAAAATCTGAGGTCCAAAATTTCAAAAATGATCACAAAGGATTTCTCATCAAGTGAACCTCATTAATCATGAAGCCGCTAAAATGCTTGAATGAAGCGATAAGTCCTCTCATTAGAAACCTCTCCCTATGCTCTCCGCATTGCAAAAACAACATCTCAATCGAGCGTCGTATGGGTGAATTATGGATCTTCTAAGTCAAATTAGGTTGCGCCTGTTACCCCCCCATGCCTAGGGGTAACTAGAGGAGATCATGTCTCATGGCCCGCAATGAAGACAATGATCCCGACCATGATGATGATCAACATGTCCACAGATAGTACCCCCCCTTAGATTGCATCTTCTACTTCCCCATCCAAGCTCATCACATCTGGTCAACTAAGTGTATGGAGATGGTAAGCCAACGTCACCATGAGGTATGCTAGTCCTTCTTTCATGGGAAGTGTTGTGCTTAAGATACTGGTCATGCGAATGAGGATCATTGGTTGAAGTTAGATAATGGATCACTAGCTCAAGAAGTTATGTTTGTTTCCTTGTTTTGCCTTGGTGGCTAGCATCTGTGCTCTAGTCTTGTGTTGTCACCGCCTAGGGAAAAGGGGTACTACTGGGGGGCCCTCACAAGTGTAACGTTTTGTTCTCCACCATACTTAATACTTTCTATCCTAGAGCCTGCCGCAGTGTACAAAACTTTGGTAATGGGTCTTGGTTCATTCTCTCATGAGAAGAGGGGTTGAAGGCCCAAAGGTTGATTGTAGTTGTTGTGAAAAGAATAAAATAATGTTGCTAAAGAAAGAAAGGAATGATAGCAAAGGACTCTAAAAAACCAATCCAAACTTGAGCTCCACCCTTTTCGCGTTCGACCCAGTTCCAAGCAATGATGCTATAGCTTGAAACCTTATAAAAGAGGACTTGCAAATATGATAAGAGGACAAATAAAAAGGCAGATAAAGGGGTTTGGAAAAACATAGAGCATAGAAAGTGGTAACTCAAGAACAAGCACACCCTCCACAAAGGTACTCATAGAAATGGACTCAATGACACCATAACCCATGAAGTAAGCCCAAAACGTACCACTATCACACTTACTCTTGAAGGGTTCTTTTCTTTCACTGTTTCCCTTGGGACATATCCCTCTACCTTGGTCTTTTCTTTCACTGTTTTGGTTGGCACACTTAATAGGGTCAGATGAAGGTCCTCCCATATTCAAACTTGCCAATAAAGTCCTGAGCTAGTATGAGATCTGAAGGGGATACTGGCGTGAATTGTTCATATGGCTTATATCTAAATAACAACTTACTTTGCATGATTTAAGGACTGGTATGTCTTATGAACATTTGCTTACTGGATTTCATATGTTGTTTCGATCTGGATGCCCTTGACATGGTTCCTTGAAGGATGCCCCAGGCTTTCACCCAGGATGTTGTGCCTCTATTGTAGGATATGGCACATGTGATGCAGAGCAGTGAGTCACCCAATGACTTCACACATTCAGACAGTGACTCTCACATCTTTAGGACCTTGGACGATGGACAAATGGGCTTGATTTTTGACAGATTTGGTCATGGTGGCAGAGAGATGGGCATAAATCCCATACCCTGGGCTCTACACCGCAAAGGCTATCTTGCTGGATGGAGGACATTGCACAGGGAGATGATGGGAGGACACACAGAGATAATATATAGCCTTCTCCTCTTTGGACGCCACCCCTTGCACATTGGACGTTGGGTATTTAGATGATGACGTCATGGTAGGGCTTGACAAAGATGATGGGGTTTGCTGCCACTTGGATGCTAGTGATGACTTTGAGATATGGTGTAGCATTCGTCCACCACACTTGACCTCGAACGATGACACGTGGCCTTGGAGAGGCCCTCCTAGTCCATTGGAGGCATGATGTCACCACACGTGTGAGCACTTATGTATTGTTTTTCATATTTTGACATTTGTAAAGGAGAATCTGAGGGGTCGGCCCCACTCAGATACATGTCTTTTCACTTTTTGTGACTTTTGGAGCACTAGGGTTTTCTTATAAATAAGGCTAGCGTTCCTCTCATTTTGATCATGACTTCCTCTCACATTTGTGTTAGATTTTGTAGCTTGGAGGTACTTTTGCATTGCCAATGCTCATCATGTAGAAGAGACCGAGCATATTTCTCTCTTAAGTGAGTTTATAAAGTGATTTTATAAAGTCGAGTTGAGCCTTTTATTATTTAATGGGTTAAAATGACTTTATGAATTTTGGGTCACTTAAGTGATTTAAGTGAACTCAATGGACGATTAAGTCGTGACCGTTGATTTCTAGAGGGAAAGATCTAATCTTGACCGTTCATCTCTTTGAAAGACCAAGGGTTAGGGCTGTTACACATTAAAGATGCATAAAAGGAGCTTGAGAGAGAAGTGGGGGGACACTTGTGAGGAGAGCTTGGAGGGAAGGTGAAGATGCACACTTTCCAAGAGAGGTTGAGCTTAGAAAAAGAGAGTAGCAACAAGAAGGGATTGGCATGCATCCCAAGGAGATTTTCAGCATTTAATACAACCCTATACCATACATCAACTGAAGGTGGGCCGTACAACATTTTTTGCTGTCCGTACAGCCGAGTTAAAGCACGGAAATCAAGGCAACCTTTTTGTTAATGTTTGGCATGATTTCCAAGGTGTTCTACTGGGTGGAATCCATACGACTGAGGACTGTATCGTACAGTCAAATCAGGGCACAATGTTCGAGGGCCATATTGCTGTATTTCTGCTGTACAGGACCATACCATTGCATAGAAATCGAGACAGTTAGTTTGGGCATGAAAATCGAGGTGTTTTATGCAGATTTAGAGGGACAAGTTACTGTGTATTTAATGCTGATTATGCTGCTGTTGTAAACTCAGAATTTTTCTTATGAGCTCAATAAAAAGAAAATCTCCTTGACTGGTTTTCCCCTAGTGGGTTTTTCTAGGGGCATTGCCCAGAAATTCCTTGTGTCAAATGTGGTGATTTTGTCTACTGTTCATTGTTATTTCCGTTGCTATATTTTCAGATTGTTAAGTCACTTGTATTTCTGCTCATAGTTCCACTAAATTGCATGTGGTTGCATTGCTTTATTGGTGAATAATTATAGGAGGTTGAAATCTATTGTTGACTAAGTGTTTGAGATCAGATTTTAAACAATTTGTGGTTCGCTCTACCTCTTTTTTGTCTCTTGGATGTCATGTGCTACTCTCTCAGAGGATCTTTGCGGATGCTTTTGCTTTTCTTGGATGATGTATTGCTGCAACTAGGGTTTTTCTAGCCTAGCAACTTGGATAAGTAAGTAATTGCCGTAATTTTTATGTCATTGCTAATGTTCAAAGGTGTTAATTACTATCTTGTGCATGTTACTTTGTCTTGGTGAAACCCTAGGGAGGAGACATAAGTCTTTCTCTCCTCCACACACCTTGTTTGTCCAAGTTTTGTAAGAGCACTAAGGCCCAAGAGGCTTTGCACCTTATGGTTTTGATCCCAGTCATTTATCCTTGACGTAGGTTATCTAGAAGAAAGAAAACAACACCTAGGGCCCAAGAGGCTTTGCACTCTAGGGATCATTTTCTTGAAGGTTTAGTCGTAAGGCCCAAGAGGCTTTGCACCTTAGGGTTTAAACCTCATTCTTCTTTATCATCTAGCTCAATCTTCAAGGTTTTGCATGTTTGACTCCATAAGCCCTAAAAGACAATGACACTAGTCTAAAGCTATCCTTGTGGTGAAAATTGCACTTAGAATTAGTATTCTCTCTCTCAAAGCAACCTTACTAACTTCTCTAACCCCAACTTTAGCAAACAAATGCCATTTATTGCTGCTGTTACAAAAGTTTGCTATAGCCACTGTTTTTTACTTCAATTTGCTGCATCTATACTTGGAAAAGTGGCTTAAGATACTCAGAATTTAGATCTAGCAATTGGATATTATTGGTCATGTTGAAGGCTTGTTTTTCATGCTAAATTGCTACATTTCTGAGTACTATTTCTTGCTACTGTTGCAAACAGTAATTGTTGTTGTACATTGATTTATTGCTGTAATTTTGCAACAACCATTGAATTTATTGATTATCTAGTGTCCAAGAGGTCATTTATGAACTATATAACTTGGTGATTGTCTATATTATGCTCCAAATTGTTTATTGTCTCGTACAGGTGAATCAATTGCATTGTTATCTTTTTTACCTCTGCTAGACCTGGACCTAACCTTCAGGTGACCAAGATAAGGGGTTGTAGGCTCGACTAATCTTGCTATTTGATCCCTTGAGGTCACTAGGGAAGCCTTCCTTATGGTGGACCTCCTTCCATCACTAAAACGAGGGAAACATCTACTAAGGTGACAATGGTAGAAGCCTCCAATTGTTACACAATATTGGGATCTTGTGGAGGGCTTTGCACAAGTACAAATCCTATGATAACAATGCCAAACCCCCCTTTTTAACATTATTAAACATCGGCCAACATATTTAATCTAGACGTCAATACACAATCTTATATTAAAAAATGTTTGAAAGGAAATTATTTTAAGAATTAAAATATGTTTAAATAATTTAAAAAGGGGAACATTTTTTTAACAAAGTTTAATGTAAAGGTTTAAAAGGTATGTTTAATAAAGGGCATAAAAATAAAGTGAGGTGGCAAGGGGGACCCCTCTCAAACCATTCACCCCCCCTTCTTAACCATTATTTGATAAACCTTCGTTTACTCTTCTTGTATTGGTGTCTTTTCACAATCTTGAATCCATCTTAGCTTCGACATATCGACGTTCCCTCACAATCTCGAATCCATCTCAACCTCCGACATATTGGCGTTCCCTCCCAATATTGAATCTATCTCAGCCTCTAACATATCGACGTTCCCTCACAATCTTTAATCCGTCTTAGCCTACGACATATCGACATTCTCTCAAAATCTCGAATTCGTCTTAACCTCTGACATATCGACATTTATTTGTTAGATTTTCATAAAATTTTGTTAGCATTAGATTTACCATAGCATTTTGATCTTCTTTATTCAATAACCATATACTGAAATGTATAAGCAGTAGATAAACAAGCACAAGAAGACAAAGATTTATCCTGCGAAAACCCCAAACTCGGGGAAAAACCCAACCAACTTTTCTTAGAGAGAATCTTTATAATATCCCAATACAACCATGAACAAGCTCTATTCACAAGAGCAAACCAAACAATGAAGAAACCCTGATAACATATACTTATCTCTTCTTCTTGTCAAACCCTAGCGAAGGTAGACAACTGAGCAACACCACAGAACTGGTGCAAGATAGGCGCATCACTAGAGCAAGATAATGCACCATAGAACTAGCACAACTCCAACTGGTAACTGGCAACTCCAACTGGTAGCTGGCAACTGCAACTGACAATTGGCAACTGCAACTGACAATTGGCAATTGCAACTGACAATTGCAACTGACAACTGGCATGAAGTAACTGGGCAACACTACACAACCTTAACACAACTCTTCTAGAGGTAGCGCACAAGAGAAACCACCAAGAACCACCAAGAATATCCTTCCCCAAGTGAGGCGCACTCTCCAAGAGAACCAAAGAACCAGAAATAGTGAAACTGCCACAACTACAACTACTAGTTTCCTAGTGCGCACTGCAGAGGGAGAACTTTCTAACTATACAAATGAAATGATCCAGTCTTGTATCTATACTAATCTGGGCACCTGTTTGGGGCCGACTTCTTATTTTCGGTCTTCAAATTTACTTTATTATTTTTGTGGGCCGACTTCTCTTCCTGGGAATTATATTTCCACTTTATTCTTTTCATGTGAGCCGACTTCTCTTCTGGGGTGTTCTTCAACTGTTCAATGGTCTTCCTTTGACTTCTTGGAATCTTTTTCTTCTCTAAGAAAAGTTGTCCAGGAGGGAATACCTCTTGCTGCTACCAATCAACACTCCCTCTTAGCTAGGGAGGTATTCTTCCATGATGTTTCCTTCTAGTAGTCCCAATCACACCCATCCATTTCACATGGCATGGGTAAGACTACCACCATAGTCTTACGACTACGCTGCAAGCATCTAGTAGCCTCGAGGCTACTGCCATAGTCTCATGGCTACGCTATCTAGTAGTCCAAGACTACCAACATAGTCTCACGACTACGCTACGAGCATCCAACAGTACAAGACTACTGCCATTGTCTCACGACTACGTTATGAGCATCCAATAGTACAAGACTACTGCCATAGTCTCGTGACTATGCTATGAGCATCCAGTAGTACAAGACTACCGCCATAGTCTCACGACTACGCTATGATGTTTCTCCTCTCCTAGTAGTCCCAATCACACCCATCCACTTCACATGGTATGGGAAAGACTACTACCATAGCCCTAAGGCTACGTCATGGTCCCATTCACACCTAGCCACTTCACATGGCGTAGGCAAGACCACGTTACAAGTCCCATTCACACCTAGCCACTTCACATGGCGTAGGCAAGACTTGTACTAGGATACATTTTACTCTCTCAGTCACTTCACATGACTGATCTGGGAAACCCTTGGCCAGAGGGAGAGCCCGTTGTAGGAAAAACATCACATCTCCCTCTCATTGAGGGTGGACATTCTGCATCATGCCAAGCTTGTCTCTGAAGTGCTCATACTTCACCCTAGACAGAGGCTTGGTGAGAATGTCTGCTGTCTATTCGTCTCTGGATATGTATCGAAGCTCCACTGCTTCTCTTTGCACCATGTCTCGGATGTAATGGTTTTTGATCTCTATATGCTTTGACTTGTCATGAAAGAATGGATTCTCTGAAAGCTTCACACAACTTTGATTATCACAATATATCAAAGTTGGCTCCAACTCTAGATCAAATAACCCTACAAGCAACTTCCGAAGCCACACTGCTTCACGACTTGCAACACTGGCTGCTATATACTCTACCTCTGCTGTACTGAGTGCCACTGACCTCTGTTTTCTGCTTAAACATGAGATCATACTTGATCCCAAACTGAAGCAACATCCTGATGTGCTTTTTCGGTCCATTGCACTCCCCACCCAGTCAGAGTCTATATAGCCTTGCAGTTTTACTGCATTGTCCGAGACATAGCTGAGTCCATATCCAACTGTACCATGCATGTACCTCAACACATGCTTTGCTGCTATCCGATGTACATGTCTAGGCTCAACCATGTACTGACTCAATGTGTTCAAAGCATATATCCGACTTGGTGTTAACCAGGTACATCAAGGATCCAATCAACTGTCTGTACATGGTGGGATCAACCAAATCCAAAGATGAATTACTCAAGAGCTTTAGATTCGTAACCATAGGTGTGGCCATGGACTTGCAGTCCATCATCCTGAATCTCTGTAGAATCTCAACTATATACTTTCCTTGGCTAAGGAAGATCTCATTTGGTCTCTGGCACACTTCTAATCCCATCAAATCCAGATCCTTCATTTCGAACTCTAAAATGAGTTCCCTCTTGCACCCATCTATGAGCTTCTCATCTTTTGTAAGAAACAAGTCATCCTCATATAGTAATGTAATGTTCCCAAGCCAATTTTTTCGCTTGGAACACTAATTGACCACTGATTATCTTATGTTTGCGTGTTTACTTGCAGGTTGACTTCTTAAGTTTGGTCTTAGGGTTTATATTCAATTATCAAGCATAGATCTAAAGATATAATCAATGGAAATACAAAATATGACCAGTACACAAGATATGGAACCAAACAACATAGATCTGACCTTTATTGATATAATAAGCAAGAACCTGATACAATGAGGATGCAGATCTGGAATAACATCAGATAGCTCCAGTAGATAAGATATGAGCTGCTACAAAATGCTCGCGACAAGAAGATACATCATACAAGCCTCCGAAGGCTGAATACAAAATGAAGATCAATATAGAAGAACCAGGGTTAAGTCCAAACCCCCCTAGCTGATGGGATGTCCTCCTACAAAGCTGAGAAGACCCAATGTTTCGGCCTAGTTGAAGGAAGTCTCCAAATGACTCCAAACTCGGTAGAATGATAGATCGGGGTGATAGAATCCCTCTCCTGAAGTCTCATGCCAAAATGCTAAGAGATACTGCTCCAACTACTGAATCCTCAAGTGAAGCTGCGCCCTTTTGAAGCCTGTCAATGCCCAATAATTCGGCCTTGATGAATGAGCCCTCCAATTACCCTGAAACTTCCTAGAAAGATAGATCGGGACACTGCAAGTCACTAGGTGAAGTCTTAGGGTCAGATCTGAAGTGTAACCCCTCCAAACTGAGTAGATCTGAATCTTAATAGCGCCCTCCTTCTCTCGAAATCGTGCCACTGCTCTAAGAAATCAACTGGGAGGAATAACTCCCTCCAAAAGCATTAGAATGATAGATCAGGGACATGCAAAGAAAACCCAAGTGCTCAAATCTCCAAAAGCCCTCTCAGACCTTTGGATCGAACCTTCCTCCAAAGAATGATGCGCCCCCCTGCTGGAAACCCTCAAGGGTACGGCTTGCTGTTCTCTTGGATGAGTGATGGTACCTGTGAATGCTGTAGAATGGTGTGGGTGGAGTATTGCATCCCCGAGACCAAGCTTGGAACAAGATGGGTAGAATCTTTCACCATCGAGTGGTTCTCTAGGGTTTGTATTCTCAAAACCCTCAAAACTGTTTGCTCAAGAGCCCAATAGAAAAATGCATAATAATCCAGGATGAATGAGAGGTGCGCCCTAGGCTTTCCTTTATACCTCTTTTCTATTCCTCTGTTGAGTTAAGTTAACACTTAGTTTCAACTCCTAACTCAACCTCAAGCGCTGTAATCCTTCAGTGAGTTACTCTTTACCTTTTTAAGTCAACTTCAAATTATAACATTGAGTTTAGCTGACTTTTCCCCATGCTACATGAGACTATAGTCTAGTGGGGATGACTAGACTACTGAGTCTCTCCAAACCTCTTCATCAAGAGGTGGGGGACATTACAGTCTCCCCTGCTAGAAATTGCTTGTCCACAAGCAATTCTGAGCCTGTCTCCTGTATCACCTGTTCACTCTCCCACGTAGCATCCTCAATAGGCAAGTCCTTCCATTTGACTAAGTATTCCTTGATGCTCCTCCTCCTGATTTTCTTCTCCCGAACCTCCAGTATAGCCTCTGGCAGTAGTATCAATTGCCCCTCTTCATCTAAGGGTGACAATACCTCAAGTGGGGTGATGTGTTGGCCAATGGCCCTCTTCAAGCATGACACATGGAAGACGTTGTGTATCTTGTTGCCCTGTGGAAGCTCAAGTTCATAAGCCACGACCCCTACCTTCCTGCTGATCCTGTAGGGTCCAAAGAATCGGGGTTGGAGCTTTTCTGCTCCACTTCTTTTGATAGAAGCCTGCTTGTATGGTTGGAGCCTTAAGTAGACCAAGTCACCAACCTCAAAAGTACTCTCGACCCTATGTTTGTCTACCTGGACCTTTCGCTGATTCTGTGCCCTTTGTAGATGATATTTTAATTCCTTGAGTATGTCCTGACTCTGCTGCACCCAATCCTGTACCATAGGAGCTCTGCTATCACCAAAGGCAATCTCTACAAAAGAGAGAGATTCATAACTGTACAAGGCCCTGAATGGAGTCATACCAATGGACATGTGTTAAGTGGTGTTGTAACAGTATTCCCCCAGGTGTAGCCACCTCACCCATGCCTTTTGCTGCCCTGCTACATAATTTATGAGGTAGCCTTCCACCCACTTGTTGACTATTTTAGTTTGCCCATCAGTCTGAGGGTGGTAGCTGGTACTAGTGGTCAAGGCTATACCAACCAACCTGAATAATTCCTGCCAAAAAGGTGCTCATGAATCGGCTGTCCCTGTCACTCACAATGGTTTTGGGTAAATCATGTAGTCTGAAGATCTCTTTGAAGAATAGTTTTGCCACTTGTGCTGCACTAAAGTCTGTAGTAATGGAGAAGAAGTGTGCAAACTTTGTTAACATGTCCACCACTACAAAAATACAATCCTTACCCTGTGCTCTTGGCAATCTCGTGATGAAGTCCATAGAGATGCTCTCCCATTTGTGCTCTGGGATGGGTAGAGGTTGTAACAGTCCTGTTGGGTGTGTGTGCTCATCCTTGTTTACCTGACAAGTAGTACACTCCTTGATGTGGCGCATCACATCCTCCTTCAACCCTTTCCAAGAAAATCTTTCCCTTACCTGTCTGTATGTTTTGACAAATCCTTGGTGACCTGCCACGGGTGAGTCATGACATGCCTGTAGTATCTTGGTCTTGAAGGCTGATTTAGGGACCAAGAAAATTCGGCCTTTGTAGTAGATGATGTCATCTATGATTCTGAAGTTGTCATCCTGTATCTGCCCATCCATCAACTGGCAGGCAAACTGGTTTTTTGAGTATTCTACTAGGAGGTGGGCCTTCCAGTCAACTGAAACATCGGTCATAGCATAAACTGATGGCCTCCTAGATAATGCATCTGCCACTACGTTATTCTTCCCCTTGACAAATTCAATGTCAAAATCATAGGCCTGTATCTTGCTAACCCATTTCTGCTGCCTCTCATTCAAGTCCTTCTGTTCTAAGAAGTACTTAAGGTTGTTGTGATCTGATCTCACTACTAATCTTGCTCCTACCAAGTATTGCCTGAATTTGGCCAAGGCATGCATGATGGCCAACATTTCTTTATCGTAGATAGTGTAAAGGAGCTCAGGGCCCCTCAACTTTCAACTCTCATAGGCAAGGGGATGCCTATTCTGCATAAGTACGACCCCAATGCCCTCTTCAGAGGCATCACACTCCAATTTGAAGGGTTGGCCGAAATCTGGTAGGGCTAAAACTGGGCATGTGCTCATTACCTTTTTCATTTTGTCAAATGTAAACTCTGCCTCTGTACTCCATCTGAAAGCCCCTTTCTTGGTCAAATCGGTCAAGGGTGCACAAAGCTGTGAGAACCCCTTGACGAACCTCCTGTAATAGCTGCAAATGCCAAGAAACCCCCTCAACTCCGTAAGAGTCTTAGGTGTGGGCCAGTCAAGTATCGCTTGGATCTTCTCTTGGTGTACCTGTACCCTTTTTACTCCAATGATGTGCCCCAAGTAGAGGACCTCTGTCGTTCCAAATTCACATTTGGACTCCTTGGCATACAAGGATTGGTTCTCCATGATGGTTAAAATATGTTCCATATGTTGAAAATGTTCCTCCCAAGTCTTGCTATAGATCAATAAGTCATCAAAAAACACAAGAAGGTGCTTCCTCAACTGTTTGTTGAAGATGTGATTGATGCAAGACTGAAATGTGGCTGGCGCATTGGTCAATCCAAACGACATCACTAGGAATTCATAGTGTCCGAAGTGACACTTGAAGGCAGTTTTGGGGATGTCCTGCTCCCTCATTTTGATCTGATGATAGCCAGAGCGCAAGTCAATCTTGGTGAAGTAGACAGCCCCATGGAGCTCATCCAACAACTCATCAATCCTCAGAATGGGATACCTGTTCTTAATAGTCTTCTTGTTCCATGCCCTGAAATCAATGCACATGCGCATGGTTCCATCCTTCTTCTTGACTAGTACCACCGAAGATGCAAAAGGACTAGAACTTGGTCTAATGTGACCCATGTCTAATAGTTCCTTGATGGCCTTCTCTATTTCATCCTTGTACTTCTTTGGGTGTCTGTAGGGGGTGGTGATGACTGGTTTCGCCCCCTCTTCCGGCTCTATGATATGCTCAAACCCCCTATCTGGTGCTACTCCAGGTGGAATGGGTCCAAACACCTTGCTATGTTTGTCAATGATTCTCTGAATCTCCGATGCATAGTGAGCCTTTCCTTTCTTGTCCACACGTACTGAAATCCTACACTCAGCAGCATATACAATCTCCTCTCTTTTGAAAATGGCCTCCATACACTTTGCTATAACTACTCTGGCTATGTTTCTCGACATGCCCTTGAGCACTATCTTTTTTCCACTCTCCTTTGTGAAAGACATCTCCATAGTCTTGTAGTTGGTGGTGATAGGTCCCAACGTACTAAGCCACTGAACTCCAAGGATGATGTTTGTATCAGGGAGGTCCATCACATAGAAGCCCTATCCTAAGTCATGCCTACCCAGTGTAAGCTTCATCCTTGGAATATACCTGTTACAAGGCATGGTGCTTCCTCCTGCTATCTCCACCTTGAATCCTTCAAATTCAATTGTGGGTATGTGCCTCCTCTGTAGCAGTGCTGAGTCAATGAAGTTGTGAGAAGCACCCCCATCAATGAGAACCGAAACCTTTTGCCCCTGCAATACCCTTCATCCGGAAGGTGTTATATTTGGGTACCCCACTGATGGATGCCAATGTAGCCCTCTCCTCTGTTGCACCGCTGTGACTTGTATCTTCCTCTTCTGCAGTTTCGTTGGTGTCTGCTTCCATGTTCTGGATGTGGTCGAAATCCTCATCCTCATTGTCAGATGTTACCTCAATGTAATGAGCCTTGCCACGGCCCATACACTTGTGGGATGGATCCCAAGGCTCCTTGCATGTATAACATAGCTGCTTTCTTCTTAGTTCCCTCCTTGTGTTCTCATCCATCCTACCTCTTCCCCTGTCAAACCCCCTTGGGTCTCTTTCTCCTTGATTCATGGGAGGTCTTTGGTCTCTTCCTCCGGTATTTAGAGGTGGTCTAGGGAGAAATTTAGATTTCGCTGCTGGGCCTAGATCTCTAGTCCTCCATATGGCATCCTGTAAGTTGGTAGGCTTGAAAGCCTTGACCCAACCCTTTAAGGGTTCCATCAACCCTTTTGTGAAAAGCATCATGAGCCTTGACTGGGATACATCCTGTACCATGACTGCTAACCTCTGAAACTCCTCAATACATATCTTTGGTGATCCTGTCTGTCTGAGTTGAATGAGTTCCCTGAAATGTAGCTCCGGATCCCCCTGGTCAAACCTGTCAATAAGCCTTTGTGTAAACTCTGTGTAAGCCACTATCTGATTGTGGCCAAGTGTAGTCAACCCATGGTACCACCAATCATGAGCTTTTCCCTCCAAGTACATGGTGGCAAACTTGATGGTGTCCATCTCCCTCATGGGGTTAAGCTGCAGGTAAGTATCAAGTTTTTGCACCCATGCCTGTGCAGTCATCTTGGCCGAACCATCAAAATAGGGGATTTCCATCTTTCTAGCCCTGACTCATAGTTGTTCCTGTGGTACGACCTCTGAGTTTTCCCTCTGAATTTAACTCTACAATACTGATCCAAGGTGATTTGTCTTTGGACTGGTATGCTTAGTGAGTTATATTCCCTGACATACTGATCAAAGTTGTCATCAAATTCGTCTTGGTAGCTTGGCTGTGGCTGCTCATCCAAGAATGAAGGAATATAGGGCCTATGGGTGGTCCTGCTGTGTGTCTGTCCCTGTGGTGCACCTCCTCCATGACTCTGTCCCTCAGTGTGATAGGGGGGAATGTGCTCTTGCTGATGTCTATACCCTCCATGAGATCCACTAGCCTCTTTGTTGGTATACGTTTCAGGTCCCTTTCCTCCATGAGTCAAATGTAATAGTACCCGTGAGATCTTATCTTGGTTGGCACTTACCTTCTCTAAGGTCTCCCTCAACTCACTCTGACCCCTGTGCACTGTCTCCTGGTTTTCCTGTAAGTGGGTGACCAATGCACTCTCTGTCTGAAGTATAGACTGACGTAGTTCCTGAGTAAAGTTTGCTAAGACTTGTGGCTCACTGTCCTCACCTGAACCTTCCATATCTGCCTATGGTTTGCCTGCCTGCTTCCTACATCTGCCCATATAGATACCACTGAACTTCTGCATGCGCTAATCCTCACAGGATGGGAGGATCAAAGCTCTGATACCACTGTAATGTTCCCAAGCCAATTTTTTTTGCTTGGAACACTAACTGACCACTGATTATCTTATGTTTGTGTGTTTACTTGCAGGTTGAATTCTTAAGTTCAGTCTTAGGGTTTATATTCAGTTATCAAGCATAGATCTGAAGATATAATCAATGGAAATACAAGATATGACCATTACACAAGATATGGAACCAAACAACATAGATCTGACCTTTATTGATATAATAAGCAAGAACCTGATACAATGAGGATGCAGATCTGGAATAACATCAGATAGCTACAATAGATAAGATATGAGCTGCTACAAAATGTTGCTGACAAGAAGATACAAGCCTCCGAAGGATGAATACAAAATGACGATCAATATAGAAGAACCAAGGTCAAGTCCAAACCCCCTTTGCCGATGGCACGTCCTCCTACAGAGCTGAGAAGACCCAATGTTCCGACCCAGTCGAAGGAAGTCTCCAAATGACTCCAAACTCAATAGAATGATAGATCGGAGTGATAGAACCCCTCTCTTGAAGTCTCAGGCCGAAAT
This sequence comes from Picea mariana, assembly GCA_032191745.1. NCBI lineage: Eukaryota > Viridiplantae > Streptophyta > Pinopsida > Pinales > Pinaceae > Picea > Picea mariana. The sequence goes on from JASDQU011403559.1 coordinate 69,345, forward strand.
GCTAAGAGATACTGTTCCAACTACTGAATCCTCAAGTGAAGCTGCGCCCTTCTGAAGCTTGTCAATGCCCAATAATTCGGCCCTGATGAATGAGCCCTCCAATTACCCTGAAACTTCCTAGAAAGATAGATCGGGACACTGCAAGTCACTAGGTGAAGTCTCAGGGTCAGATATGAAGTGTAACCCCTCCAAACTGAGTAGATCTGAATCTCAATAGCACCCTCCTTCTCTCCAAATCGTGCCACTGCTCTAAGAAATCAACTGGGAGGAATAACTCCCTCCAAAAGCACTAGAATGATTGATCAGGGACCTACAAAGAAAACCCAAGTGCTCAAATCTCCAAAATCCCTCTTAGACCTTTGGATCGAACCTTCCTCCAAAGAATGATGCGCCCCCCTGTGGGAAACCCTCAAGGGTACGACTTGCTGCTCTCCTGGATGAGTGATGGTACCTGTGAATGCTGTAGAATGGTGTGGGTGGAGTATTGCATCCCCGAGACCAAGCTTGGAACAAGATGGGTGGAATCTTTCACCACCGAGTGGTTCTCTAGGGTTTGTATTCTTAAAACCCTCAAAATTGTGTGCTCAAGAGCCCAATAGCAAAATGCATAATAATCCAAGATGAATGAGAGGTGCGCCCTAGGCTTTCCTTTATACCTCTTTTCTATTCCTCTGTTGAGTTAAGTTAACCCGTAGGTTCAACTCCTAACTCAACCTCAAGCACTCTAATCCTTCAGTGAGTTACTTTTTNGGAATCTTTCACCACCGAGTGGTTCTCTAGGGTTTGTATTCTTAAAACCCTCAAAATTGTGTGCTCAAGAGCCCAATAGCAAAATGCATAATAATCCAAGATGAATGAGAGGTGCGCCCTAGGCTTTCCTTTATACCTCTTTTCTATTCCTCTGTTGAGTTAAGTTAACCCTTAGGTTCAACTCCTAACTCAACCTCAAGCACTCTAATCCTTCAGTGAGTTACTTTTTACCTTTTTAAGTCTACTTCAAATTATAACATTAAGTTTAGCTGACTTTTCCCCATGCTGCATGAGACTATAGTCTAGTGGGGATGACTAGACTACTGAGTCTCTCCAAACCTCTTCATCAAGAGGTGGGGGACATTACAAGTACCAATATAAAGGGTTAATTGTCTTCAACCTTGTAGTAAAGGTTGGGATCTGCATCACTCTTGGTAAACCCCAAGCTCATCAAATAATTGTCTGGCATACCATGCCCTGGGTGCCTGCGTAAGCCTGTACAAAGCTTTCTTTAATTTGGAAACATGGGACTCCTTCCCATGGATTACAAAACCTTGTGGCTGCTCTCTGTAAACTTCTTCTTCAATTACACTATTCAAGAAAGCAGTCTTGACATCCATCTGGTGTAATTTCCATCCCATAACGGAAGCAATAGCAATAATAGATCTGATAGAAGTGTACTTTGCTACTGGAGCCAATGTCTTGTCATAATCTTCTCCCTCTTTCTGGGAGAATCCTCTAGCCACAAATCTCGCTTTGTACTTCTCTACGCTGCTATCTGCAACATGCTTGATCTTGTAGATCCACTTGGAAGTCAATACCGACTTCCCTTCCGGTCTCAAAACCACTTCCCACACATCATTCTTCATGATGGAATGATACTCTTCCATCATGGCATCCTTCCACACTCGCTGCTTAATAGCTTCTTCAGAAGTGGAAGGTTTTGAATCAATGATCTTACTCATCAACGCTACATAGCTGGAAAGCTTGTGTGATCTCTTTCTCTCTCTGGGACTGAGGCAAAATCCATATCCTAGTCCTTTTAACTGGCTGTCTCCTCTGTCACTGTAGCAAAGTCAATTGAAACAAGGGAATCCTCCCAGGAGGTCTCATGTCTCCTCGAAGCCTCCTCAAATCACGACACTTGTCTGTCAGTCCTGGAAGATGTTTCTCTCCCACCTGAATCTGAGGGGGAACTCCATCTGAATGGTCAACTCTCCCACTGAGCCAATCGACTCTCTTTGAGGTTAGGCTCACTCTCAGTCTGCATGCTCCCTCTGGAACTGGACTCCCTCTAAGTTTGTACAATGTCTGGAGCCATCGGCTCTCTCTGCATTGCTGACCTCCTTTGAAGTCTAATCTCCTATGGATTGTCTTGAGAGGTTGCTCCTCCCAACTGGATCCAAAGGGCTGAGTAGCTTTGAACTCTGGCTCCTTCTGAGCTGGTACTTGGTGGGGCCACCTGCCTCACCACTGGTGGAGCCATCTGCTCCTCCTCATAGTATGGCTCATCAATGCCATATAACTGCATTCCCTTTGTATCCTGCAAAGTACCACGGGACCATACTAGTCTCTTCCTGGTCACTGCAATGTTTCTGGGTAGGCCCTTTTGGCTCTACTGACTCTTCTTGATGATATGAAGAGTGAACAACTGAACTAGAGGGATCGGTACTGTCATCCTTCGGAGCTTTCTACTCCTCACAATGGATCTCCATGTGGAACACTGTATTGCACAAAAGTATCCTTCTTTCAAGAAGGTTCTAACTTCATCCTCTACTCCTTCATTACATGGATGTGTTCGGTCATGTACATAGCTCTATGTCTGGATAGTCTGCTCCATGTCTTAGCTAGAGACCATCTAATCTGATGTCTCCTGCAACCGTCACTATAGCTTCTTCTCAGAGCTATCACCCGTGACCTGCCTGGAACAAGAGCAATAACAAAATAGCAGAAAAGAACAACATTCTTATGATAAGAACATGAACAAAAGCAAAAACAACAACACTTCTCTAGTGTTGTTACCAATCATTCTTTCGTGGTGACCTGCCCGGAACAAAACAAAGACATCTCGATGGTAACCTCCATGGAATTTAATAAGATAACTTGCATGGGACAAGGTCAACAACCAATAATATCTCCTAGAAGAGATCAATTTCATCTTGTAAATAAGTACATCATTAGTACTAAACAATGAGCATTTACATAATGATCATCATACCAACAATATTCAAGTGTTACTAAACATTTGATAGCAAAAGGTACTCAACAGTAATAGAACTCTAAAGACTGTTGTCCTAGTTACAACATTTACTTAAAATATCAAACCTGATATGCAAACCTGGAGTCTAGCTGCTGCTATCCCATTCGAGTTGCTCTATATTGTAGGAAACATCATCATTGCTGCCTCCAACCCTTGGGCTTCCTTTGAGTGCACTAGATCTAAGATCCCTTTGGATCTATTATCATTGCTTGGACAACTGTCCGTTTGCTAAGTGTACATCTCCTGCAAACACCCTCATGATATAACTTATATACAAGTGCATACCTTTGAAATTTGTAGCACCATCCAGCTTGTCTTCTAATTTAAAGCATTACATCATCAACAAGAAAAAGTTAGAAATCTGAATCAGAAGGTTCAATGTCCAGAAAAATGTCAACAAGCCTAAAACCCTAAAAATTCAACTTTGACGGTGTTATCCCCACTTTTCAAGGATAACTAGGAGATCATGTCTTGTGGCCCACAAGTCCTAGACATGGAGTACCGAGAGCAGGATTGACCCGAGCATGGCCTTGGAGGGCCCACCTTTTCTTCTTCCATCATCTTTGTCTTGTCAGCAACAACATCCTCATTTTATCATCACAACTTACTCACTCATTAGTGAGGTCTGAAATTGGCGCCCTATCATGGGTTATTGGATAATTTGGTGATGCGCACTTGTTGAAGGAAGGCTATTTTGGCATATTTTGGTTTCTCTCTTGAAGGAAGGTGTTACAACTAGGGTTTGCACATTTATTTCTTGGTGAATTGTAAGTATTTTTTTGCAAAACTTCTTGAATGAATGGTTGTAGTTTAATTTCTTGCATGTATTTATGATTACTTCTGAACAAAAACCCTAGGTGACAAGCACACAAGTAGGTCCTTGTCTCATGCCCCCTAATAGAGAGATTTTCAACCATTGATAGAGAAAAGAGAGCCTAGCCGTGGCTACACCCTCTTATTCTCTTCATTTATTGCTAGCCGTACTATTTTTGAAGCCAAGAAGAGTGAGACGTCCCTGGCCTAGGTTTACTACACTAGGGCCGTACTCTTTCTAGGGTTTGTTGAAAGGCCTTGCTGTAGCAACACCTCCCTCTTCAAATCGTCTTGTTTTGGTTATATTTTGTTATTATTGAGCTAGCTGTTTGCTGGGAAGGAGGAGAGAGCACAAGGCCTTGCTTTAGCAACACCGGAGTGAGCCTCTCTCCCCTAGGGTTTCGATTTTGAGGCCCTGCTTTAGCAACACCTCAAAACTTTTCCCTCTAGTCCTTGAAATCTTGCCTCCTTCAACCTGTACATCCTTCACTTATGACTCCATTAAACCCTAAGGCACTGATCTAGAAGTCCTCCAACGTTGAAGTGAAATTGGTCAAACAACTCTCAAAACCCTTTGAAATCTTAAACCCTAACTGCACTAACCCTAGCTCTAGCTAACCCTACTAACCCTAGTTGCTGACGTCATCATTGGTTATTACATCTTTATTGCAGCAACGTTTTGTCTTTTGAGCAATTAAATGGTGATTTAGGCATAAGTTAATTGAAGTGTTGGTTTATTACATTGAATGCCACATCATTTTAATAATTATTGATGAAGTGATATGATTTTTATTGCTATTGATAAACATTGACTTCGTCAATATATATTCAAATTGCTTATAAGTTCATTAGATAGTTCTTGATTGATGTGAAGTACTAACCCATTGAAATAACTTGCACGTATCAGTTTGCTGTTGTCTTGTTCCAGGCAGGTACATTTCTTTGGGTTTTACGTTATTATTGGCTGTTTAGCTTGGAACATCTGATTGGTGGTGATCTGTGAAGGGGGGGAACTTATCTTTATCCTATCAACCTTTGCCTCTTCAAAACCCCAGGTCACCGAGGACGTCTCCCCTGGGCCTAACCTCCCTAAAGAGAAAGAACCTCCCCATCGTGGTGACATTGGGTGGGATAAGTTCCTGTTACGCCAGTTTGGCCTTCCATCTCATAGCCTTTTATCCTAGCTACAAACTGTGCGATAACAGACGAAAATTCAATTTGAGAGATGTAGCAGGTGCACTAGGGCAAGGCGAGCTGATCTATGCTAAAATTTTGTACCAATCGACTTTATAATAAGTGCTCAACAAGCTTGACAAAAGAAAAATTGTGCAACGACAAATCTTAACAATGTGGCAAATCTCACGATCTTCCTTCCAGTGGTTAGACTGTTCTGAAGGAAACCTGCTTTGATACCATGTTAGATTTTCATAAAATTTTGTTAGCATTAGATTTACCATAGCATTTCGATCTTCTTTATTCAATAACCATATACTGAAATATATAAGCAGCAGATAAACAAACACAAGAAGACACAAACTTATCTTGGCAAAACCCCAAACTTCGAGAAAAACCCAACCAACTTTTCTTAGAGAGAATCTTTCTAATATCCCAATTCAACCATGAACAAGCTCTATTCACAAGAGAAAACCAACAATGAAGAAACCCTAATAACATATACTTATTTCTTCTTCTTGTCAAACCGTAGCGAAGGTAGACAATTGAGCAACACCACAAAATTGGCACAAGATAGGCGCATCACTAGAGCAAGATAACGCACCATAGAACTAACACAACTGGCAATTGGTAACTAGCAACTGCAACTGGCACGAAGCAACTGGGCAGCACCACACAACCTTAGCGAAAATCTTCTAGAGGTAGCGCACAAGAGAAACCACCAAGAAACAGCAAAAATATCCTTCCCCAAGTGAGCCGCACTCTCCAAGAGAACTAGAGAACCAGAAATAGCGAAACTGCCATAACTGTAGCTGCTAGCTGCCTAGTGCGCACTGCAATAGGAGAAGTGTCCGACTATACAAAAGAAATGATCCTGTTGACTGCCCATTTAGCAACGGTGGTCAACTCATGTGCCATGAAGATGCATCACCAGATGCAGATATGTTGAAGACAGTTTTGGTTCTACTTGGGCATTTGATGCTCCAGCACAAATTTTGTAAAAGAAATTTCCGCACCCCTACGTGGGTTGATAATGTAATAAGTCTGCATGGATCATAGTTAGGTCAGGTACCTTGGGATGTTTTCATTAGGAGAGTTCCTTTCACCGAGGGTTTTTTATCCTCAGGTTGTCAACTGGGCTTTTGGGCCTGGCTGACTTCCCTCGAGTTTTTCCCTCCACACATGCAATAATTCCTCCAAAGTGGTGAACGACGTTCTAATGGTCTCATCCTTTGGTAGCTATTGTTTAGGAATGTTGTAAATGACCATGCCAGAC